>JAUMHB010000002.1:4333-19180 GCA_032359685.1 Pittosporum tobira
ATTACTTTTATTGATGATTTTTTCCGTTATGGATATGTGTTCTTAATTAAGGAGAAGTCTGAATCTCTTGAGAAATTTAAGATATTTTGGACTGAAGTTGAGAAATAATTGGAAAAGGTTATCAAAGTAGTGAGGTCAGACAGAAGTGGTGAATATTATGGCAAACATGGAGATGCTACACAGCTTAAGGGTCCTTTTGCCAAATACTTATAGGCATCTGGGATCTTTGTCCAATTTACCATACCTAGTAGTCCTGAGTAAAATGGAGTAGCTGAAAAGCGTAATCGTACTCTTATGGAAATGATTAAGACTATGAGTAGTCAAGCAAACTTTGGGGTGAAACCTTAAAAACAGCCATTTACATTCTTAATAGAGTTCCTAGTAAAGCAGTTTCACGTACTTCTTTTGAGTTATGGATTGGAAGGAAACATAGACTTAATCATTTTAGAGTTTGGATAAAATTGTATAATCCAGACTTAAGAAAGTTATATTCTAAATCTACTCGTTGTTTTACTTTAGGAGACATGTTTCCTCGGTTATCTTTTCAACCATTACACGTCTTAATTCCGTAAAGGATAATTTCTCATCACATTTAATTGGAATTAAATTAACCATAAAAGAAGATTAACATGCATAACTTACCGCATTCATTTAACATGTGTTACTGGGTTCTGATTTCTGAGGAGGGAGCCATGGGAGTCTGTAATTTTCTCAGATCGAAGAGTTTCAAGTTTTAGGTGTTGTTCAAGATTGAAGACTAATTAAGCAAAAGCAGTTTCGTTGGTATCTGTAAACCAAATTAGAAGGGACACAAATACGTGCTATTGCCTCTTGTGATATTAGCTGTATTTTAATAAATTTCGTTTGGATCCGATTAATTCTCGTGTAGATATTGGATTTAATTTTTTTAATATTTTAATTTAATTATTTTTTGTTCTGATTATTTCTCATCTAGATACTAATCCTCATTTTATTATCTAATTTCGCCTAACGCTTTAGAACACTATGAGTTATTAATGTAAAATGGGGTTGATGCTTTTTTCCCCAACAGATACAAAGACGGCACTTAGAATTATCAGATTATTCTATCACCTAGGATCCTACTCATTCACCGAAAAGGGTAAAAGTAATGTTTGAACTTCTGACGTGGAGTTGGGGTTATTAGTTACTAGCGTATTGATCTGAATTCAAATAGTTTGTTTTATTATTTATTTTATTATAAAAGAGATCTGAATTCGATTGACCCCACTCAGTTTTTAAATTTATATTCCAAATTTAAATTAGTAAAATAAGTGAAAAGAGGTTTACAACATGTTAGTCTAATTAGTTCAGCAGTTCAAAGTCCCTCTTAATTTAAAGTACACTCACCCTGTTTGTTGCAACAACTTAATTTAAATCAATTTGTTTAATAAAATTTAAATAGACATATTTTTTGATATATATATATATATATATATATATATATATATTTAAAGACAATATATTTATATAAAAATAGTATTAAAAATAATTTAAAAATAAATTTAATCATTTGTTATAGTTAGTAAGAGTCTTATGAGTGTAAAAGAAAGGTTTACTAAATAAATTGATAATTTATAATAAGTTAAAAGAAAAAAAATACTTCATCATCAATTTTTGTTCTCTATATTAGAGTGCTACCGATTATAATTTATTGCTTTCTAAATATTTTAAAATAATTTATTCAGAGAAAAATAAAATGACACTCAAATTATGAAGAGAGAAGTATAAAGTAAAAATAATATATTTTTCAATTCTGACACAATAAATTAAAAAAAAAATTCACTAATTTAAATAAAATTATAAACTATTATTATAATTTGTCTAAGAATGACCAATAACATCTCTCAGCGTAAAGCATAGTTTAAGAAAGAAGCGAAGCCAAACAATAATTGGATAGAGAACATGGACTGAACTAACTGACTAGCTGATAAAAAATATGGTGATAATCAATAGTGGGGTTGGTGACCCAGCTTTTATTTATAAATAAGGAGGCCTGGAGTTGGAAAAAAGAGAGAGAAGGGCCATTAACATTAAGCATTATTATCATCAGTCTCATTCCCCCACCTTGTGATCCTATGCTATGAAACTGCTCTCTTAAAATTTAAAAACCCCATTTCCAGATCTTTCTGGTTCTACCAGTTCTCTCCAAAATCCTTCCATTCTTTTTGCAACACCACCAGTTATTGGAGTTTGAAGCTTCCCCGGTGAGTCTTTCTCTCGCTCATCTGCTCTTTTTTGCAGTTAGTTTCAGCTATTAAATGACCGTTATTGGTGTACTTATAGTATCAAACGGCTTATTTCTGGTTTCAGATCTCAATTCCAAGTTGTTTTACTTTGAATTTATGTTTGCATAAGATTTTTAAGTTGTGGATCATGTTGTTGAATTAGGTAATACTAGTCTTTTGATCTTCTTTTAACTCTATTAGTCTAATTTTAAATCTACTCTGGGTGATTTTGATCATTTTACTCTGACTCTATTCGCCACTTTCAATTAATTGATTTGCTTGGGCATTTTAACTTACGGAAGGAGAACCGTGTGAAATTATGTAGATGGTGGCTGATTTGTGTTCGGTTCTGTTTCTTGAAATTGTTTTTCATATGTTTTCAGCCACGTATTTTTCTCCATTTTTCGTCACTGAAGGTTGTGGATTTAGATCCCTTCATCTTTACTGGGATTAGTAGATAGGTCATATTATTTACAGCCTATATATAAATCTGTTTTTCAAATAGGGCAGGTCTATAATGTTCATTTGACAACCTTAAACTCGAAAACAAAATGCAATCAGAGATACTGTCCTGAAACTGCATGTATGGCTCGACTCTTTTGCTTTGATTATCAAAACATGGAGAAATCTTAAATTAGCTGTTTGTGTCTCTTTTGCTTTTTGCAGAAGATGTTAGACCAATTCCCGGCTTCATTGCATTTGTTGATTTTCTTGTCTCTTGTTTATTCGTTATATGATTAGTAACACTTTCGTTTTTTTTTCTCTATTTAGGTTCCGGATCAAACATGGGTCTCTCACAATACCCAAATCCGGCTGATGCTGGAATGTTATGCATGATTCTGGTCAACACAGCCAAATCCATTTATACTATGAAGCAAATAGTCCTGTTTATCCTACAAATTGTAGGCATCCATATCGTATCGTGGGAAGAATATAATACAACCGATAGCCCCACAAGCTCGGTTGGATGGGAGGAGAGCTCCTCGGAAGCCTCCATTGAAGAGTTCAGAAGCCTGATACCAGCAATTCAGTATGACTCATTGTCTAGTTATAAGCAGCCTGAGCATGACTGCTCTGTTTGCTTGACAGATTTCAAACCAGAGACGGTCATAAACCACCTAGTTTGTGGCCATGTTTTCCATCAAATGTGCCTGGAGAAATGGATCAAGTATCGGAACTTCACCTGCCCTAATTGCAGGAAGCACATGATTCCACAAGAGGATGAAGAAGAAGATACTTGTCCAATGTGAGCAGTTTTTGATGAAATGCACCTTGAGCAAGTTTCAGCGTACAGCTAGTAGAGTGGGTATACGGAGTCTCTGGATATGGCGTAGTTTTGTATCTATATTTATGCGCCAGCGAGCATTTTGAGATGCCTCGTGAAGTCTTTGTGAGGAACAAAGTTATATTGTACATATAAATGTTATGGTTTCTGGTATTAGATGGAATTTGAGAACCTATATCAAGCTTAACTATGAACAAACTACGAATACACCTCTTCCGACATTTTAACATTATGTTGAAGTAGCTAGAAGCAAAACACCACAAGACAAATTATAAGTGTATAATATTAGTAACAAGTCCACAATGATGATGAGACCTTATGTTCATTTAGATTGACTTTTTAATACACACATTGTTGAGATCGTGGCACGCCACTAATGAAGTAATTGTTTTGAACAAAACTAGCATTAGTTAATGGCGCGTTATGATCTTGCTATTGTTTGCGTATGCACCATGAATCAAATATTATGTTATATATGTCATATTACACCAAATAATGGGAGCCCTTGAATTGGTCTAGTAATTGACCAAACTTATTGAGCATGCAATGGGTCTTGTTTAGCCACCAGCTCGTTGAGCTTGGAGCCGACGGACATGCTACTCAGAGGCAAAGCATTCCTGTGGTGGCGACACCTGAAAGAACCAGGATGAGTGGTTGGGGAGCACAAGCAGTTGTTCTTCACGCTTGACCCTCTTGCTGTTGCTGGTGTCGTCGGTGTTGATGAAGGATATTGCGAGGTGGTGTTGTTCACCGTGTGCAGACATAGTTGTGCCAGAATTATTTTTCGTTTTGTTTTTTGAGGTACTTCTCCCATTCTCGATGGTACATCAGCCATTGTTTATCCTACCTTAAGCTGCTAAAAATAATTGGAAAAAAAAAAAGGAAAAATTCTGGTGTAATTGATTAATGTGTATAATTATATTTGTCTATAGATACTGTACCATATTATCTATATAGGTATGCATATTGGGGTTAATAAATCAGATTAAACATAATGAAACAGAATGCAGAATTACCTGAGGAGATGTTATAATGTCTTGTCGTTTTGCCTATAACAGAACTTTCCTTCCCTTTCCTTGCCTTGCCTTCAGGTTGACCCAAGGAGAGGAGATGGAAAGAGCAACACAAATATGGATTCTTTGGAAGTCAATTTCTTGATACAATCAGTTCCTCACCGCTATTTTCAGTTGAGATTATGAGGTTATAAATAATCTTCCATTATGAACCACAAATGACAAAACCTTTTACTTTTAATAGAATGTCATTTCAGTGGTAATTTGGGGGTAAGTTATTTCAACTTGGATGAAATCCAAAAATAAAAATTTCTTCAAAATAACATGTACTATAATTTCTTTTATACAGCAAAGATTCAAAAAGAAGAGATATTCTTCATGTAGGACAAAGTAAATAAAGAGAGAGCAGAGTCAAGATTTAATACAAATTGGCTCAATATTTAAGTTAGTAATGAATTTTTCACACTGAATGTATAAGCATTTGTTACATGATTTTGTACCAATATTGTATATATTCTTACTATCAGAAAGCCCCAGTAAAAGATGGAAATATGTCTAAAAATTAATATTCCTTCATTACAACCCCAATCCTCAACAACCGTTTGAGTGATTACGTAAAAGCCCATAACGCACCCTTGACTCGTATCAATCTATTGTAGAAGTATATTCTCGATGCAGAACAATGGTAAGAACATATGACAAGAGAAACTGTGTAACCATTTAAACTGATATCTATTTAAGTTTGTACTCTCTCATCTAGTAAGCAAATCCTACCAGTACTTACACTTTTGCTTGGACATGTACCAGGATCATAGAAGCCCACTAAACATGTTATAGAATCAGTCCATATCCACCTTTCGGCACTGGTTAATGTTTTATCCTAGGATTTCAATGACTGAGGAGACAGAATTAGCTAATCTCCTCTAATGAATCTCAAGAGCAAACTCTACAGGTAGAATTTCCGTATAGGTATTCTCTAGTGTTGTTTCATATTAGAGGAACAGCGTGCTTGATCTAGGCCATGCAATATGAGCACAAACTCCATCCCGATCATTAGACACTAAACAGGTGGAAAAAAACTGAAAAAAAAAATTAAATGAAAAAGCAGACCAAGCAGAGCTAGGATTTATGAAATAATACCAAGCAACAGAACACTGTCAATATTTAAAGTACAAGACTTGCACAAATTCTATTTAAATTTAATGCTACCAACTAAGACCAAATAAATCTCAGAAGCAACACAGTATTACCTAGCGGTACACATGAAGAGAGCACAATCAGCTCGCTGAACTACAGGTATTAACACCATCCTTGCAGTCCGTGGTAAGTTCATTGAAAGTCTCAATTTGCCTTTTGCCCCTAAAGAAAACTTCCGTATCAACAGATGCCCTCATGTAACCATCAAATTCAACAGCGACCCCATTGTTAAGATTCGTCGTCTCAGAATACCAATCGCTGTTTTCATCCCAAAGATCTTTGTATTCATCAAGAAAATGAGTTGAATACTTGCCCTTTAAAGGGTCAAAAAACGACGTATCTGGCTCATCTGTTGCAATATACAGGTTCCTCCCTTCATCAATTTTGTCTTGCAAGTTTGATATGAGAGCTTCAGGTGAAGTATCTCTCGCAAGATTGGGCCAAAGCTCCCTGTTTCTTGCTTTCTCCCCTCTAACAACATGAACAGAATCAAAATCCCAATTCAACTTTGTAGAAATCACTGACACTATATCCATCAACCGTTTGGATTTCCATACCATGTGCCAAGGCCGCAAAATAACAGATTCTGCCTCTCCTTCACAAACCCTGTACCAGTAATTATCGGGCTCCACTGAGCCAAACTTTCTCATGACAAGAGTATCCTCCAGCCCAGCTAGCTTCATCGGTGTGACCCTGAAATCCTCCACAAGGGAGAGAGCTAAATTATCTTTCTGGTGCCATTTGTTCCAGCCGTCCCAAAATTGAGTCTGGTCCAACACAGAAGCCGACTCTTTCAAATGCTCAAAATCAAAGTAAAACCTGAAATCCTTCCCTTCCTCGTTTTGACCTGAAGAAGTGTAAACTGAAGACAAACAGAGACTCAAATCCATTACTAGAGTCCTGTTCAAATACTGAGCCTCACCCAAAGCACACATGAAACTCCAAAGATAATGATCCATGCTCTTGCACCTCTCCCCACCCCAGGAGTAAAGTAAGTACTTCCCACGACTAAAAGATTCTTCTGATTCAACCATAGGAAGTGTGTCATTCACAACTTCCCCAACAACGGGAAAAAGTTCACTCTGCTGTTCTTCCTTTGCTTTTTTCTTTTCAAAACCAGGTTTCTGATTCTTCTTCCTCTTCCTGGCTTTCCCTCCCGAATGATAGTCCCCAATTCTCACCACTCTTAGAGTACAATTATCCGACCTAGCAATCGCAAAACTACGATAATCCCTATAAAATGCAGCAGTCTTGCCTTCCTTTGGCCTAAACCGCCACGCCATGTGGCAAGAGCTATCATTCCACCCACGAACCGGTTTCCCAAACCGGTAAAAATGGATATCGGTAAACTGCTCTATAGCAGCAGTCATCATCAAATGAAAAACATCAGGGTCAGTACAATCAATGGGTTTACCAACATCACCCTCACAATTCAAAGTTGTAGTAGCTTCTTCAGCTTTATCATCCACTCTTAGGGGCAACCCCAAATTGACATCAGTAACGTTTATAAAACTGGCCAAAAGGGTCTCATTAGGAGCCATGAAATCCTCACCGGTCCTTACAACAGTAGAATCGGATTTAAAAGTGGCATTTGAGTCTAATGTGAGGAAAGTTGTGATCTTGCTTGATGGATGAAATAATGTGTCTTCGGGTTCATAAGTTACGGCTATTATGGTGAAGATCAGGACGCCAAGTACAAATATAGAGAAACAAAGATTTCCAACCATTGCAAGAGCATTTGGACCCAAATTCTCTGCCCGGAAACTTCCGGGCCGAGATAATGCAGACCGTCCCCACATTTCAATTACAATCACAACTAGATTAGGGTTAAATATACAAGGATCTATTAGCAACAATCAAATTTATCAATGATAGAGCTAAAGGAAATACTAGGGGGATTCTGAAATCTGAAGATGAGCTAAAACGATAACTAAACGGTTGTGAAAAGCTGTATATACAAGGATTTGTATCTATAGGTTCTTCTTACCTTATACATTTGAGGAATTTATGCAGAAGCAATAATGGAGGAGGCCATAAGCATCTCACTTTTATCTGGCAGCTCTAATTCCAAATCTAGTGGGGTGAAAGCTCAAAAGTGATGATGGTTTAACTTTAAGGATACAGTACTTGCTAAAATGCGCGGGGATCTGTGAACGGTGAACTGTGGCCTGCGCCCACGTGGGTAATTGTATTACGTCGATGGCGGGATTTGGGTTGGCGTACTACGCACCCGGCGCAATGGGTGTTTCAACAAAGCTGTAAATCTTGGTTTTAAGTTACAAGTTTCAACCGACATGTCCATTAATAAGGTACTAGTTTATTACTCCTACATGCAGTGTACAGAGCAATAACAGACAACCGACAAAGTGGCGTTAATCGTGAAATGAAAATGAATTATTCCTGTTGAAATTTTTTTGGAGAAATTAAAATGAAGTATTCTAGTAGTGTTTTTTTGCCAAATAAATAATAGTGTCCTAAAAAATATATTATAATTATTAAAAATTTATAAATCAAAAAAGTATATATGTCACTTGAACTTTGAATAACCTTAAATAAATAATTTTTTATAAATATGAACTAAATTACATTTTAATTAATATATGTATTGTGACAGTTTTCTTTTTTCCGGACAAAAACATTTTATCCTTGTGATTTACTTTTTAGATGAAAGAAATAGTTGGATATATGCTACCATTAAGACAATTACCGTTATGGTTCACTTTTTGGAGAAAAATATGAAAGAAATAAACTAAGTATCCCAAAATGAGAATTTAATTCTTCTTTTCAGATGTTTTAAAATAAAAGTATTACATAAATGTTCAAATTCTCTGTAAGTCTGAGTAAATATGCTCATTCTTTTCTGAAATTGGAAATAGAATTTGACACTTTTAAGTCAGTAGTATGTTCCAACATGCACAACCTTTGTTCTCTTTACCTGTAATTAATGGAGTTGCCAAGAGAAGTTGTACATGTAACAAGACCTTTTATAACATGCATGTTATAAGTTGAAACAATGTACAAATTACAATGACCCATTTTAAGGTCACAAAAATCACCTTACAGGGCCTAAAAATACCAGCCACTACTACCTAATCAGTTATCAGTATTATGTTAACTGTATGTAGCCAATGGATAGTTGTTCACAAAAATCAGACCTTTTCAGGGTCTTCTTTAAATTCTTCAGAATCCCTCATACAGATGGAACCTCTGAAGTTGCACAAGATGCAGCAGCCCTAACCTCGATGCGGTTCATGCTCATCTCCATACTTCGCTGAACCATATCTTGCAATAACCTCTTCGCCGTTTCCACAGCTTTATCTGATTTATCGGCCCGTGCTGCAATATCGTAAACAATTCTCTCCAAAACAGAGGAAGCGATTATCTTCTCCGGTGGAGAGTTTCTAAGCAAGTCCAGAAGTGTTCGAGCCCGGTTCTGAGCCTCTGGTGTACCCTCTACAGTTAGCCGTAAAAGCCCTGGTATCGCACCTTCTTTGAGAATGAGTTCACGATATTTATTCCGGCAGCTCCTGCATAATGTGAGTAAAGCTCCAACTGCGTGTTCTGTACTAACAAGGGACCCGTCTTCAACTGTCTCTACAAGGGTTAGTATCCCACCATCGGTATCTGTAATTGCTTCTCTTCCTTCTTCAGACATGGAAAGACTTTCAAGTAGTGCAGTAGTTTTCTCAGCAAACTTGGAGTACTTTTTGCAGTCTTTGAGGAGGTTGATTAGAGGAGGGACTGCTCTAGCATCGAGAATGAGATCATGGTTTTCACAGGTGGAGAGATTGTGGAGGGCGGTGACGGCATCAACTCTTCCCTGAACAGTTCCCGAGCTGAGGATCTGCACTAGAAGAGGTGCAGCTCCAGAAGCTGCTATTGTTGGCTTGTTTGGCGGAGCTGATGATAGAGTTAGTATGGCAGCAGTTGCAAATTCTCTTAAATTGCCACTCTGGAATTTCAGGAGCTCCACGAGAGGAGGGATGGCACCAGATGCAGCTATCTTGACCTTGTTCCTGAGAGATAGCGTATGGAAAGGATTAAATGAGATAAATCCACAAGGCAAGGCAATCAAAAATTGTTGCAATATATACAATCAATCTTTTTCTACTTATATTGTGGACATTTGGGAATAAAAGTAGCAAGTGGCATTTCTCCTGCAGTTATGCCTTTTGATTTAATTATTTATTATTTAGCAAGCTATTCTTTCTGAAAATGTGCACAAGCTGCACTTATAGCTGCAAAACGCACACACTCAAGACTTTCCCACATCATCAAAAGTAGTTGATAGGTGAAATATAAGATTTTGATGCACTAAGAATCTCTCCAGCAGGAAACATATCAACAAGATTCAGAGAACAGAATTGGCATGCAGCATGCTATTACACCAACAACTTTGCGGTACCCAAGCATGTCGGAATGTTGTTAATGCATCAATTCTTGGAACCAACCTTGAGCACGCCTCTTCAAAAGATTCAGTGTGTAAACATCAGAAAACTATTTATTACGTCCAATAACAAGGCTTAGGTAGTCAACAATATGTCAGCTAAGGAATTGAACTGTCATATTCGATAAAGCAATGTCGGTATTTAAGGGACATATGAAACAGTGCTTTCAAGATGCTCCAGAATAAAGTATCTCTCAAATTGTCATTCTTGCTCTCATTCCCGAATCTACACCTACTATGCTACTGTATGTTTTGTCATTCACCACAAGATAATCATCCCGCAAAACACATATACTCCTTTGACAGGGGTGATAGAGGAGGTAATGATATGGATCTTGTATGACGTATTCTAATGGTAAGAACAGCTCATGCATCATCTAACATTTATGAAGACTTTATGACCACTGTGTAAAGGGGCATGTAACAGTACCAAGCCGGAAGGCCCAGCCCTGGACCTAACGTTAGTAGAGGCATGACAGCCAATTTAGTAAAGACAGCTACAATCAATAGTTAGTTAATTTATCACAACTGAAAATTAATGAATTCTTAATAATATTACAGAATCATTTTGATTGTATCCGAATACACCAAATGAAAATCAACAACCATGAACCATCACACACCTTAATCTTTAGATGCATCAACTGAGAATTAATTAAATACATTTGGTACATGCACAAGCGTATCTAATATGTTTCTGATGTACCTTACATGTACACATCACGTATGTATCAAACACTACAGCAGTAACCTAAACAAACTAAACAAAGTATCTATGCTTAAACATTTACCCAACAAAGTGGACTGATCGAGTGATGATGGAAACTGGACCAAATTAAGGCACCAGCTTGGTCAACCTGACCCGATCAAAATAACCCGAGCGCCACGTTGGTCAAATTTTGGGTCAATATTTCTCCTAATTAATTTAGGAGAATTAAGCCCATAAAGAGGGAAACCTAAACGGACTTTAATTGTAGCACATGTCCAAATACATTGTACAATCTTATATGGATTCCATAAATCTTATACAATCTGACAAGGATTTGACAAACCTAATGAGATAAAAATTGTCATTAATTATCTAGCTTGAGCCTCAAGCAAGGGGGTCATATAAAAACCCTCATCGGTGAACTGTAAGTAACAATTATTCTCTAAACTCTACTCCTCCATATAGTTGATTCTAATTTCACATATGGCCCTATACTTATTCTCATGCGGGTTTCCCCCGCGGCTACGGCCATGGGGCTAATGGCGTGTTCTATGTTTTCACGTTAAGATTCCAGCACCATCAAACATGGAGAATTTGGGACTCGACAAGTGACTAAAGGATTAAGAAGCCGAGTTGAGTTGAATAGAAGATTGTTAAAACAAATACAGTACTTGTCTTGCTTGTCGATTTGCTATAATCTTAGGAAGCCTATGAGATTACCAATCCTACGTTTTGCATGGGTAATAAACTTTAGTAATGAGTAATAAGCTTAAAAACATACTACTTAAGGTAATTGCTCATTTTTCTTAGAAGTCAGTATTGAAAGAGTTTCAACCAAATCAATCAAGATTGCAAGTAACTCAACTAAACAGTTAATATGCAGCCAGATCAACTCTGAAAAATAGATATTTTTCCAATCTATCAGCTTAATAGACCCAATACCCTAAAACTAAATTCGCAATTGTTCAAGAACTAGTACAAATTTGGGAAACCTCCCTATCTAATTGTTTAACAGGCTGATATCCCCAAAATAAAAATTCCATCTTTATAGAGATGTAAGAAGTATATAGAATGAGATAGAGTGGTAAGAGTGTACTGACCCTTCATCTCTTGAAGCAAGACTGAGGAGAGCGAGAAGAGAGGATTCGCGAGCTTCGAGATTGGGGGAGACTAGCATGGAGACGAGCGGCTGAATCACGCCGGTGGCTGCGAACCGGGATCGAGCTTTAGCGGAGTAGGACTTTCTGACGAGGTTTCGTATCTCTCTGGCAGCTTGTATTTTGGTGTGGAGATTTCGGGCATAGATAAGATTATGTGCTACTTGTTCGATTAGGGTTTGCTTACTCTGATTCCATATCTCCTCTTCCTTCTCCATCACTCCCTCCTCTCCCATTTCGCCCCCTCTCTCCTCTCTCTATTACATAGTAACCAGTACATATTTGATATGTTCAGTCATGGATAGGTGATGGGACCCACACTCCTAATGTAAATTTCTGCATTCGGACCCTTTCAAGAAAATACTATCCTTTTTAGAAAAATCATTTATAAATTCTTAAACTCCACATTAGTATTTTCTGAAAACATTAGTACCTTCATTCAGTATTTCAGTGTTTATTAAATAAGGAATAAAATTAGTAAATAATAGTATTTTTATATTATTAATAACTTAGTAGTGTTTTTTCAATAGAATTAAAAATATTGATAAGGAGTTAATAAAACTCGTATGTAGGTATATAAATCAACCAACATTAATTTTGCTGTTATGTTTTCATATATCGATTTGATGATTGGAAATTTGGGATATAAATAAATCGAATATTAATTTATTCAGATTTTACTAGTATAATTTATTAAGTTTAAAATAAAATTTATTGAAAATTTGTTTAATTGTAGAGTTGAGTGTGGATACAAATCGAGTTCAAATATTTAAAGTTTTTGATTGAATTTCACCAAATATCATTATAAAAAATATAATTTGAATAATTCGTAAAATTTTAAAAATATGCTCATTTTTATTATTTAATATTTGAAGTCAAATTTCTAACCGAACAAATTTAAATCAAGTCCAAATCATTTGATTTCGATTTACAACCCTATTAAATTGTTTTTACTTATATTCTACCACAATAATAAAATAATAATAATAATAATAATATGGAATGTCAGTCATGCATATTCCCTAGCAATTAAAGGTAAATAACTGGACACTCGAAATTGAATTGATTTCGAAACTGAAAAATGTGCAAAAAGTATTGTGTGTAAAAGAAAATCCTTTCTTGTTAATAAAAACAAAAATATTTTCTTTTATTATTTTATAATTCTGAAATGATGTTTTGTTTTTCATTTTTTGAAAATTCTTATGATGATGTGGTCCGTTTGTCGCTGTCGTATTTGTTACCTTAAGAATGAAGAAAAAGCACACACGTGTACGAGGGAGATTGAAAATTGGAAAAGCACAAAAAACATAGTATTTCAAAGGCCACGTAGCAATTAACAAAGAGTTAATCAACTAGGCTAATTTGTCTTGCCCCCTTAAATTACCCTGCGTGTTCCTGTATTCCTTTTCTTTAAAATTGTAGTGGTTATCCATCTTAATTAGCAATTTCTTGGACGACACTCTTATTATTTTTATAACATTTTTTTTGTAATTTTTATTTAATTTAAAAATATTTGAGAAAATAAATTATTTTATTTTATTAAAAGTATTTCGTCATTAAGTTTTCAATCAATACTTTAATATTATGTTATATCACCTTAATTATAATTTTATTATTTAAAATTTTAATATTATAAACAAAAATCTATTTTTTATAATTTATAAAAATTCTAATATCATTCTTATAAAAATAAATATATTATTTGAAATTCGTAAAAAGTCTGATATACGGGACGGAGGAGTACCATTCGACAGTGGCCCACGCCCCCTACAATTTAAAAGAAAAAAAAAATAGTATATATATATATATATATATATATTTCTTCTGTCTCATTAAAATTGTAACATTTATTTTTTTGGATGTTCCATCAAAATTATAATTTTTTAAAAAAAATTTAAAAATATAAATTATTTAAATTATTTTTATTTTATGAAATATAATTCACTTCTTCAATTATTATTCTCCTATTTAAAATTATAATATCAATTCTGATATTTATCAAATACTTATGTTTGACTTGTGAATTATTGTTTTAATAACTTTTTTTTTTTGTTTAAATTGGGAATAGTTTTGTATGACACATTATTTTTATGACATATAATTTGTTGTTCTGAAATATTTTTTGTCTGCTAAACTTTTTCAAGGGTGAAAGACTTGAATTCGATGTTAAACGACGATCATGAGTGCATAAGTTAAAATTATTATTTCTTTGAAAAATTAATTTTTATTAAAAATTATCAATACAAAAAAAAATATTCTCTCATTCGAAATTTCTAAATCCGCCACTGTCATTCGAGGATGATATTGATTCTGCATTATTGCAGGATTAACATGTGTAAAGTCACTGGAGTTCCATATTTTATAATCCAATTGGAAACTGTTTTTATTTTTTATTTTTTTGATAAGAAGCGAATATATTGATGGGTTGAACTAGTCCAATTCTGATGGCACGTACCAAGATTACGTTCCAATCCACTTGGAACCGCGATTGCATTAATCCGTGTGGGGTGTTTTTGATAAAATTGAATTTTTTTTTTTTAAATGTTTAAGTTTTTTGAATGAATTGAATGAAATAGAATTTTTAATTGAAAATTAATTATTGAATAACTAAAAGCAATTGTTTGATAATTAATCTGTTTAAAACATTTGAAACATAGTAACATGATATTCTCTGAATATTTTAAATTCATTGAAAAATCGAATATGTAAATATTTTAAAATAAAAATAAAATATAATATTTAAGTATGATTTGATGTATCTTAAAATTCATATTAGAAATAATAAAAAAATGT
>JAUMHB010000002.1:30140-47658 GCA_032359685.1 Pittosporum tobira
AAAAAATATATTTGATATTATTTTGAAATAGTAGAATAGTAATTAAAATAATAATATTATAATTTAGATAATGAAATTTGAGTTAAAGTGGTAAGTATAATATTAATATTATAGTTTTAAATAAGAGAATAGTGATTGAAGTGACAGACCATATTTGATAAAGTAAGAGTAATTTAGACAATTTATATTATTAAACTTTTTAAACATGAAATATTAGAATTTTTATAAAACATTCAAAAAATACAAGTGTTACAATTTTAATAAAACGGATGGAGTAAACATATTCATGCACACGTAGTAATTATTGGTTTATGTATGGCTCCCCAGTCCCCGCCATCTATGATTGAATCTCTCGGGTTGGATTGGAATGGATTCATATATCCTGTACAACATGATTTGTAAAATATAAAGGAAATTGATTTTTATTAATTAAAAAAGAAAACATATATTTTTATCGGTAAATATTATGTTTAAATTATAAGTTTATAAGTAGTGCTTAAAAATTAGAATTTTCGATGGCAATATTAATTTTTTTTTTTTTAGTAGAAATAGTTAATTCTTCGAATTATAAGAGTTTAGTTTACCTGCTTTGAGGGACACAGATGGGCAAAATGGTAAATTAGGAAGAGAGGGGCAAATCCATTCTAAGTAGCATGGTCGTGCTTATTACTATGTTTTAGACACATTAGTGTAGAAAGAAAATAAGACTAATTAACGAGTGATTTGATATAAAACAAAAGTTTGTTTTATGACGTAGGAGATTTTTGTTTTTGTTTTGTTTTTTTCCTTCTTGTGTCTGAAAAATGTGTTTGAAAACATGTTTTTTTTTTTTTTGTGATTAGATATTGGGACGAGCGTTAGGAGGAAAGATCCGAAAGGCAACCTCCGGTTGGGACATCGGAGTTAGGACAGTCCATCTCTCACCGTCGTCCAAAGTGTTTTCATCTTTGAAGATGCCCTCCTCCTCGTTGTCTGTGATCGAGTGCCACCAAGATGAGGTTTAAGTAGCGTATCATTTTCCTTTCAAATTTAGCGATTCCAAAATTAAAGATAACAATTTTTTTTTTATTTTTTTTTATTATAAAATATAATGACATTCATAATTTATTATTTTATTACAAATATAGATAAAATATTATATTATTCAAAAAAAAATTATACTTCATTTTATGTGAAAATTGTAATTGATAATCTACTTTTAAGGTATTTCTAATTTAAAATGATTATTATTATACCTTTAATTTTTTTTTTCATTTTTGTTTTATTATATTTGATATTTTTAAAATTAAGATTTTCGTTTTTTTTTTTTTTTTTTTTTTTTTTTTTTTTTTTTTTATGGTTAATTATTGTATTTAAATAGGTATGGGAGCTTCCTCCAAAAGTAGAGGTTGTGGGGTGGTCGGACAAGACTGGGATTGAAATGTTCAGGTACGGTGATCACATTATGGGCATCCAGGGTCACCCTGAATATACCAAGGATATTCTTCTTCACCTCATCGACCGTCTCCTCCAACGCGATTTTATATTGGTAATAACTCAGCATTCCAAATTAATAATTATCGCACCCCAAAATTTGATTAGGTCACCGCAGCTTGACTTGATCGGCCGTATTTTTTAAAAAATCCGACCGATCAAGCTTGGTCTGTTTGGCCTACCCTCAGTTTGGGTTGTTACAATAATTTGTTATATTAAATCTGTCTATAATTATGACTTTTACATCTTAGTAATTTCGTCTTTGATTTATTTCGTCGATTATGTAAATCTCTTTTATTTAAGTTTAAAAGTCTTAGTTTCTTTTGTATGGTCAAATTAATCATTTTGAATTAACATATAGCACTATTTGTATTGAATATAAGCATTAGACTATGGTCCTTACAAATTACATAAAATTTGCTCTTAATTTCGCGTTGTATGATTTCAAAAATTTAAATTTAAATCTAAATTTAAATATATAAATATTAAAGTTAATCAATTTGCTCACAAAAGTTAAAAATTAAGATATTTAAGACAAAAATCTTAATATAGATTTGTGATATCAAACCTGCCCGTGGCACTTTAGTGCTCATTTTGTCACCATCAGCTCCGGACAAGTCTATTCCATATCCGCTGTGAAAAAGATTGGTTTGTTTATAAGACTTAAAGTTAGCTATTAACGGTTTGTTGATATATCTTCTTAAACTGAGATTATATAACAAAGTTAGATTTAAATTGTAAATTTTTTTTTTTAAACATATATTTAGCCAATTAAACATAATTCTTTTGCTATATTTAATTTCATAATCTCAAAATTTATACAAGTTGTTACTAAACAAGCATCAAGAGATTTACTCTCTCTATTCTAAAATAATAATTTTTTTAAGGAGAAATCCTTTTCAAAGTTATTTTCACTTGGTAGTTTTTTTTAGAAGAATATAACAATTATTTTCTTACATCACTCCTAATCTCTCTCATATTTCCAAGAAAGTTTAATTTACTAAAAATTATTTTTTGTTTCTTCTCTCACTTGTTTGCAACTATCAATAGGGGGATAGAATTGAGATTATATGCTAATATTTATTGTTCATCTTTATCCATGTGAATAGAGACAAGACGTCTATAATTTGGAATAAAGGGGGTAACATGTCAATAGCTTTTAAGCTAGATTTGTTGTGGACTTAATGTGTTTTTTTGACTAGAGGACTTGGATTTTTATGGTTTTTTTTTTTTTTTTTTTTTTTGGGAAAGGCAATTTGCTTGATAATCATAAGTTTGGTTACTTGATGTGCAGGAACCATTTGCTGATAAGGTGAAAGCTAGGGTAGAGGCAGGTGAACCGGATAGGGAGGCATGGAAAGAACTGTGCGCCGGTTTTCTTAAAGGGAGATTGTGATCGATGATGATAGTCAACAACTAAGCAGTAGTTGTAGTTTTATCATGTTTGGAAGTGTAAATAGAAACCACTTTGGGGAAGTGGTTTACTAGTGAGGTTTCTTAATATGACCCTAATTTATCAACTCGGTAGTATTCTTAAGTTCAAGAGATTTTAATTCAGTAACTTTTTTATCCTTCATTGTTTCTCTACAATGCTGTGTATCGTAATTCACACTAATTCATTAGTTAAATGAGAACCGTCTCCAACAACTCACCTACTACCTTTTAGAAGCACATTTCGAGTTCAAGGACCCGAAGCCCTTTCTTTACTTTTCCATTCACTTGGATTTTCGGTAGCTTCGTACTTCTGCCGAATAACTCTGACCCACTGTGTCTTGCCCCCTTTGACTATATACTTCAACCAATTTCAGAGACGACAGCTCCCAAAATCTAATTTTCTTTATTTCTTTATTTATTTTTTTAAGGAACCAAAATGTTTTACCGTTCTAATTTATTTGCCTAGCCACTAGACAGGAAGATGACTTCTTCTGTAGAAAGGACTTATTTCTTCGCTTTAACTAGTGTTCTAGTTGTCTACCCTGAACAAACGGCAACACAAAAAGTTGCAACTGAAACAAAACACTCCCTCAAAAGTTGATATAGGGACTCCCCTCGATCCTTATTTGACTAAACTCGCTAAAGTTCCAACAAGAACAAAGTTTACATGCGACATACTTTAAACGCCACCTCAAAACATCATCATAAATTCTCGCCCAACATCATGTCATAGAATTGAAATGTCATCAGCAAATAAAGACTGCAACAGTTTTACCACATAACTACTATTAAGTGGTTTCGTTAGAACCGACTCATCCCACCATAACTACAGGATAATATATGTTCTTGACAAGCACGCACAATTGATTGAATGCCAAGTGCATAGGAATTAATCTCAACTGTAGACCCTTAACAACTTCCGGAACTGTTGGACCACCTCCTTTTGCTATTACATCCACCTGTCGATGATTTTTTCAGAGTTTCCGTCATATGTTTCAATGTGATATTAAGTGAGACAAGTTTAAATATTTTTAAAAAAGGACACTTAAAGCAATACTCTCTCCGTTCAAAATTAGATAGATAGATGGGTTTGACACTTTTGGTCAATTTGCCAGATCATAAAAATTAAAATTCAGAAACAAGTCCATTTGATTTTGAACTTCTAATACAAATAATTATAATATTGAAAACTAACTAAAAAGTACTACTACTAATTATGATGTTCGTTGATTTCGACGCTTCATTTTAATTTCAATTCGAAGATTTCGCAAACTTGACTAAGAAAATAGATAGGCATCACTAATTTTGGAACGGAAGCATTATTATTGGAATCATACCCCTATTTGGGAGCAATGGGCCTAACTTCATGTAAACTTACCAGAAGATCAAACTATAATTTTATAAAAGAACAGAAAGGAAAATAAAGCAAGAACAAGAACCTTGATGTCACTATCTCCTGCGCTTTATTGGCTTCAAGTTCTTCATGATATAACTAAT
The DNA here is from genome assembly GCA_032359685.1 of Pittosporum tobira. Classification (NCBI taxonomy): domain Eukaryota; kingdom Viridiplantae; phylum Streptophyta; class Magnoliopsida; order Apiales; family Pittosporaceae; genus Pittosporum; species Pittosporum tobira. The sequence goes on from JAUMHB010000002.1 coordinate 34,545, forward strand.
GACTTCCTTCAATGTTGCTTTTCTTTCCTCTTTTGAATTCCACAGCTCCGAAACCACATACCTACCACTTGGATTATACTCGTTCATCTCCAATAATGCCTTGGTAACCGCACCATATATCTCAGTTCCCCACTCACCCTTCAAATTTTTGAGCAATTCATCATTTGGGTCAATAAGCTCCTGCAATACCAAATATATTTCATAATGTTAATTGTTGACATCCTAAAGCAATTGCATAACTAAAACTGAATTAAGAACTCTTTCAAAGTTGGAAAAAAAGGCCATACATGAGAATTTCCGTCAACAGTTATGATTTTAAAGGGATGCCAATCGGGGTTTGTCATTTTCTCTTGCCATAGGGAGCACAGTTCCATAGCTTTGATCTCAGCTTCTTCACGTGGAAACCTTTCTTTGCATGCTTGTTGAAAGACTTTCATATCAAGTTCTCCCATTCTCTTTATGCTGATATTAGTGCGGGACCCAACCAACATCTCGCTCAATCCCTGTCAGTGATGATGTCATGTCAGTCTCATTGATAAATATATCACCGAAAGGAAGAATACCAAAAGGAAGAATAATGGTCAGAGGACCGACAAATAAATTCACACTATTATTAAAGAAAGAATTCCACAAGGGAAACGATCATACCGTAATCAATTCTTTACGAGCTTCTTGCAGCTCATCATTACTCTGGCGCTCCTTGACAAGAAGAGTTTGATTCAGATTTTCCAAATCACCCATTTGATCCATTTTCTCTTCTAATTCTTCATTCATCTCTTTCATTTTGCTCTGAACTGCTGCGTCATCTTCGTTACCGAGATGCTTCATCACTTGCAACTTACCTTTCAGTTCTTGAATTTCCATCTCAAGTTTCTGCTTCGCATCTAACTGCCTCTCTAACTCCAGTATCTGTTTCAGGGCCTCCTCCTTCTCCCTCTGCAAATTTGAAGACCCGGTCAACACAAGCAACAGGAATTGCATAAGATTAAAATAAATTGCAAACAAGCCACTATATTTTGTTCAAAGCTTTGTATTAAGTGGTGCACCTGTTGCTCCTCCACCAGCCTTAAGACATTTTCATCTGCCTTTTTCTGCTCCAATGAAGCCATTTGGAGTGAATTGTTTCTCTCGTCATTCTGATAACAGTAATGAATGATCAGGAAGTATCTTAAATACAGGAAACAGCTCTTCACCTAAGCTTTATAATTACCAATTTCCCCTAACCATTGATACATAGTTCAGTTCAAAGATGAAAAATAGTTCAACAGCATGCAATTTATCACTCAATTAATTAGAGATCCAGAAAATACCGTTTTTCAATCTGGATCAATGTCTCAAAACACAGAAAAGTGGATTCCATATAAGCAACAAATAAAAATACAATAAATATGGAATGATCATGTACGTGACTCTAAATGCATAGGGTATACTATTGACATTTATCACCTTATTCTTCTCCTCCTCAAGCTTTTTCCTGTCGCGATCAGTCAAAGCTTCACGTTTATTAAGCTCCCTGCTCCAAGAATCAAGTTGTTTCCTCTTCTTCTCCAAATCCGCATTCAACATCTCCTGTTCAGCTAAAACCCTTTGAATGTGCTCTCGGGAAATACGCTGCATCTTCCTTGTTTCTGAAAAGGACGAAACAGTTAAAACATTAACTGTTTTAATATATCACATATCAACACGAAAACAAAACCTACACGATTATATTAGTGGTATAGTCTATGGGTTAATTATGTTATTTCCAGTAAACAACTTAGTCCAGCTTTCAGCACCTTAAGTGCAGACTGAGAACACCTACATCCAAAGATTAGAACATATTGAATGGTGGTCCAATAAGCTATGACAAGAAACATCGGCAAGTAAATTGTTTTATAAAAGCTAATAATACAACACTCCACATCATTCATACATGGGCACAGACAAACAGCAGCATGTGCTAGCAATACCACGTGCAATACACATGCAAACTAAGCAAACAAGGTATGAGAGGAAAGGAAAGGTACCTTCGTAGAAATTAAGGTGTAGCCTGTCTTTTTCCTCAAGCATCCGACTCAGAGACATGCTTTTCTCATTGTACTGGATCTGCAGATCATCCAAATTTTCATTTTTCTTGTCAATCTCACTTGTTAGGTTAGCCACAATGATCTTTCTACCCTCTGTTGCTTCATTGATAAGATCAGATATTGTTTTCAGCTCTCCATGCTTACGCAGATAATCTCCAATTACCCCTTCCGAGCCATAATCATCAGCCCGTGCAAACCAACCATACACGTTTGATCCAGGAAGATTTTTTCGAGACACCCACTCCTTCTTGCTGTGGTGATCATGCTCAAAGGATTTCTCAAATTCCATAGCATTCTTAAATCCACTCCAGTCATTATAGAACTTCACAACAGCTTGTCCAATTAGCCCATGGCTATCCCAGAATATCTCAACTCCTACAGGGTTATACTTAGAGAACTTACTCATCAAGTACTCTTCACACGCTATTCCATACTTAGGATCTTTCACTACATTAACAACAATCCCTGTCCAGGGATTGCAATATAGTTCCTTCTCTTCAGACAGGGGAGCTACAGGCGGAGGTGCAGCCACACGCTGGGATTGCTCAGTCTCGCTACCCAGGTCGGTCTCCAAGTACTGCGCCAAAGCAAGATGGTTCGCCTTCTGTTTTGCACTCCTGTTGGAGGACCCTTTACCCGCTCCAGTTGCATGTTGTAGAAGATCTTTGTACTTATAATCTTGCTTCTTCTTCCCGGCACAGAATGGGCACCGGAGGCTGCCATATGGACCTTTTACTTTATATTTTCCACTCCTCAACAGCTCATATGGTTTCTCCATATACTCGTAGATCTCTGAATCACTGATGTCTGACTCTTCATCGGAGCTGTAGTCCATCTAAACTGGAAATCAAAAACCAAATACGAATTGTTAGTTACCATGCAAATTTCCTTAGAAATAATAAGAGAAATGACAAAATGCTTGAACAAAACAAATAGAAAAAAGTGCAAACAAAACATTTACTCCATCCGTTACATAAATTAAGTCCCATTTCTCAAAAGTTTTTGTTCCACAGAAAGAGTTCCATTTTGATTGATGATAACATATTTTACCATGACAGTTACAATATCATGCACCACTAAACGTTCATTAGTTTAAGGATAACATAAATTGAAAACATATCCTTAATATTCGCCAATATTTCAACTGGTACTATGATGGAACAGAGGGAGTATTTCATAAAACAAAAGATATCCCATCTTATCTCTACCACCTTTTTTCCTTTTCCACAAAGTTTACTTACAACAAAAACAGAGTCCCTAAAATATTCTAATCCTTTTAGATTTTTCCAAGCTCAAAATTAACAGATAAAGTGTCAGAATAGCAATAATTTAAATACAAGAATGACATGTTTTCAAGAAATATCATCTCAGCCATCAAAATAGTGTTTGAATGCAAGACTGAAACTAAATATGCAAAGAGTCAAGGTGAGAGGGGCTAAATTGCTAAAGTAATTAATTGGGAACGTATCCTCAAAATGAATCCCAAAGGAAACCAAATTAAAAAATGCCTAATACACTCGGAACTGAATTAGGAAGGCAAAGAGTTAGGTCGTCCACTGGTACAGTGGCCACCCTTTCCTTACATTGACAGCTTCCATCTCAACCATTAAAGTAATGCTTTAATGCAACCATAAAAATTAAATACGCAAAGGGCTACATTGATTGGAGCTAAAATAATGAACTGTGAATGAATCGTCAAATAAATCGACGGAGAGGACTAAAAAAATTAAACGAGGTATAATATATTCAGAATACATTGAGGGCAACTAAAAACCAGAGATTAAACATTTAGAAATGCCCAGGTAAGAGGACAACAAACCACATTAACTTATCTTATCTAAAAAGTGGAATAGCACAGCCAAACAAAGGAAACTGAGTCCATTACAATTTTCTTGACCTTCTATGTTGTCCGAAGCTCAAAGTTGACAAATAAATACTGTCAAAAATAGCAATAATAAGCAAAACCATGCTATGAACTATGAATCTGTCCTCAACATAACATAAATCCAACAAACATGATCAAATAAACAATGCCTAATATAGAAAAACAAAATCCAGCTAGGGTTTTCACAGCTCAAAAACACTATCTAAAGTAGGGTTTGGGCTATAGAACACAATCACTTCAAAATGAATCCAAAAAACAAAATTAAATAATGTATAATCTACTCATAGAGCACAGCGAAATACAGCTAGGGTTTTAACAGATAAATATAACCATATCTAAAGCTAAGGTTTGGAAAAATAGAGATACAAGTAGTTCAAATACTTACAATAGGTGATTAGTTAGCAATGCTGGTGCTTACTGTGTGTTCGTCGATCGGCCGGAGGTCCGGCTACTGAGAACGTGGAGGTTTTTCTTTTCAAATGAAAGTAGACTCTAGAAAATGATCTGTTTGGGAAATAGCAATTTGCTAAATGAAGAGGGTGAGCAAAGGAGCACCGTTAGATTAGATTTTGATAGAATGGACGGTGGATGAGACCCTGAAAGTACTGGATAAATGTGTAATTGGGACACTCTTCTAGGACAGAGAGACACACAGGTAATTATTACCGCATTATACTGTTTTGGGTACAAAACAAACCGACCAGTTTTGTTTTTTTTTTTTGGTGAATTAAAGGTCATAGACAGGCCAGCTATTTAGGCCCAAAAGCCCAGCAACTATCAAGTGTAAATTTGTTACTGTGACAAGGCATTCACTTAATGAGCATAAATGGAATTATTTTCGCACTCACAAATGTCTTTTTTGTATGCTACTTTCATTTTCCACAAAAAGTAACATTTTGATGTAGTTTTAAATTTAATGTATATGTTATTTTTATTTTTATTTTTAGAATAATAGATACTCCTTTTTTTATCTCACAAATTAATAAAAAATCAATCATTTTTTTAATATCGAATTAAGTATTTAGTTAATAGTGGCTATACAAAAATAACATATATGACTATGGCGGAAACTTCATAACTTGTACATGACCCCTGTATTTAAATCTTGCCACGTGTAATTTAAACCATTTTGCTCGCTAGCAATTTGAATCCGGAGTAATAACTCAACACTTCCAAACATTCACTGAATCTCAGAAGTACAACTAGGTTAGCACATTTCCAGTTTCACAGCCAAAATAGCTCATACAAAAATTTCATTAACAAAATACTTTCTTCATACTCCATATTTCTTTCCCGTGCGTTGCATGAGTATCAACATTAAAGAATGAGAGCATGATCCACCCTAACCATAGGAAGATCATTACAAACTTATAGAAAATAATCCTACGTTATACGTCCAGGTAGTTAAATTACATTTGCTAGCTAATAGGTACTTGAACTGAACGTAGCGTTCAAAAAATGGTCTCTCTCATAAAAGAATCAACTGCTCTCTTATTCTTCTTTAAGGAGCTTCCCAAACAACGCATCCATAATAAGCCATAATCTAAACAGGAGAAATATAGAAACATTGATCAAAATTACTTGCACCCATCCCTAACAAAACTATTTCATCCACCCGTAAGCAATTCCAGATGCTTGCCACAGTGCTGAATATGGTCCGTTGATTGGCTGGCTTAATCGTTCTTCCAAATGGTTTACAGGTCGACAATTGGCTATAGACCAAGAAGGGAATTGCGGGCCCCACCTCCGTTTGAATCTGCAAATGGCGAGTATAGTTCCCCGGAATGAGATGGTCCACGTGATCTGGAGTTATTGGGAGAATCTGTGTAGGATTCCGTTGGAAAGCCACTTGTAGTGTAAAAAGAGGATGATGGGAGCCCGTGCCTTCTTGGCAGGCCAGTTGTGTCGGTCATATTCGAGCTGTAGCCCCTCTCAATTGTATCAGCTTCAACGGGTAACTCATCTAATGTCTACAAATTAAGGCAAGTTAAAAATATAAAAATTCCTCAAAAATAAATTCAAACTCCATCCAAATTTAATTTTGACAATTTGACATACGGAAAGTCTGTGTTGTGCCCATATAAATTGGTCTTAGACATGGATGTTTCTCCTAGGATACTACTAAGTAATGTTAAATCATAAATGTATACCCGGAATGCCTGTTGAAGAACATGGAGAGTTTCTCTGGTACGCTTTCTCTTAATAGACACCTCATCAGGTTCTTGTAACATCTCTTCAAAAAGGTTGTCTCTGATCAATTCAAGAGTATGTGTTTAAAAGGATCAGAATTTTTATGCACCAATAGTTTAATAATAATCATATTCTAATGTAATTGATAACATTATTTGAGTATATAGTCTGGTCTTTAAATTGGTACCTGTATAGTTTCTTGATGAAGACATTGTGCAACTCTCGTTTCGTATGGTTTACCTAGTAATTGATTGTTCAGATTGAATGTTGTCAAAGAAATGGCATATCAACTATTGAAACAAACTTACTCGGGCAAAATTTGACCAGTAAGCTCATCTTATGAAAACCTATTTTTATTAAAATGAAATATAAGAACAATTACCAGGAAATGCATAATTGCTTTAGGTACAGAATCTTCAATGTTCTTTCTAACAATGTCATAATACGACCTCAATAACTTCTTAGTGACATTAATTTCGATGGCCTCCTGTTCTGAATGCGTTTCTGTGGGCCTCAAGATGGTTGGGGGCTTTAATGACAAACAAATTAATAATATGTTAGAACATTTTCAGAAAATTGCAGGAAGCCAAATAGCTACAAGTGCAGAACTCTCTTTCTTTATCTACCTCTCTGAGTTGGATCATAGAAATAGCATGGTCAATGTTCTGAACAGGCTCACTAAACGGCTTGCTTGTCAAGTTTTCTTTTACTGCCATGCGATTTGACCCGCCAAAAAATTTCATCCCCCAAGCTGATCCACCCGTGCTTCCTAATTATTCACAGGTCATTATATGGAATTAGGTTGTTATATCATCATTATTATGATTCGAACTCGTTCAGTTACTTGATACCTTCTGATTACTAAGCCATTGAGGATCAGATGGAAAGAAACATTTCAATCAGTTAACATGAATGAAGAACATGGCACTTGGCAAAAGAATTATACAATAATAATTAAAATGAAAATAAAATCTTACCGGATGACGACGTCACTTCTGCCGTAGTTCGTACCCCCTGTTAATAAAGCCACAGAATTTTAACAGATAATCAGAAACAGCCACATTGCACAGAGGAGAAAACAACAACAAAAAAGGTTTACCTGCTCGGGGACAATGCCATTCGCTTGTCTGGATAGAAAGTTACCAGATTTAAGAATTTTTTCAGATGGCGGTGCTTTTTCAGGGTCATCCTGCTTAATAAAATGCAAATATATAAATTTAAAAAAAAAAGAAGAGAGAGAAGGGGAGGGGGGTGTTTGGAGTTCAGTGCAGAACAAGCGAAAAACAGAAATATGAAAATTTTAAGTACGTTACCACCTTTTATTTTTTAGTAGAGGGGGAGGGTTATAACGATGCAAGACTTAAAAATATACCTTATTCCTAGGAATGGCTGCAGCAGCCACCCTGGATGACTTGATCTCCTGCAGTGCCATCTCTACAGCTTTACTCCCACCAATAAAACTTGGGTGTGAAGTGTTTATGTAATCCATCTACGACAAATATTTTTAGAGTTCAACATAAGTTAAAATGCTGGAAGAACTTATAATTTCAACAAAACAAGAAATGCACATTGAATTTATGAGCTAGACTCATTTAGAATAAAAACCCACGATAAAAATAAAATTAGGAGGTATAATTTCATACTCCCTCTGTCCAAGTTTTATTGTCCTAATTAGAAATACACACATATTAAGAAAACATAGTTTTCTTTAAAGTACCCTACATTTATAAAGGAAGTGGGTAGAAAGAGAAATTAGATAGAAAGAAGTTGAGTGGAGTAATGAGTCTTGTATTTTCAAAAAAATGTTTATCATTTTCAATAAAAAAAAATATGGGTAGTATGAGAAAACTAAAACCAAAAATAGTATGAAAAAGGAAACAGGACAACAAAATTTGGTTAAACCAAAATAGAAAATAGGACATAATATAAATTGGATGGAGAGAGTAATATATATCTGTTTTATGCATACCTCCATTTCAACAACGTGGCCAATCATGGTCTCTGATGGTCCAAGACCTCCACGCAAGAAATTCCCTATGACCTCATCCATGTACTTTCTTAGAACAGGAAACCGCTGCAGCTCATTGACCATACAGCGATGGCTCATCTAAAAGATAGAATTGACATAAAATTTAACCACTGCAGATGATTCAAACTGCTTCATAAATTACACAGACACAGATAATAAGAATTTTCTACCTTTATCAACTCATCATAAATGAATCTTGCACATTGGAGACTTGGATCAAGCAAGCGGGCAATTTGTCTTCGGATAAGAACTTCAAAGGGAACCTACATATTGGGAATCAAAACTAAAATAACCAATTTTACAGTGTAAAGGAAAATCCAAAATTGCCCCAAAAAAGTACATAGGGCATGAAAAAAAGAGTGCAGCAACACCAACTTCAGGTACAAATAATGCAGATCTAGGACCAGTTGCATTCTGAATTGCAGTTCGGACGTCATCATCGGTTAAGTCCTCACATGGGTCAACCTCCTGAAACAGAAACCTTGTTATTTATTGCTAAAGTGATTAAAACAATGAGATGCAGTAGAAACCATAACTCATCAGTAAAATATTGTTACAGATTACTGGCAACAACAGTTAAAAGAAAAAACATCATTTCTACTTTGAAATTAACATCCGAAATTAACATATACACCTCCAAACTCTTGACAAATATTGATTGAAAGATATAATGTATTCTTGCCCCACCAGACAGCTCAGATGTTGACATTTCTTCATTCTTCCCCTCAATCATAGAAGAGAATGCTGTTTTCAACAAATGAGATTCACAGTATCACAGGTGAGCTCGATAAATGATTTATTACCAAGTATATAAATTCAATTTGGTCCCAATATAGAATGTCACCAACAAGTTAAATGTGAGCAGGGTAACATTACTTACCTTCAGAATACTTTGAAAGAATGTTCAGAAGAAGAGCTCCCTGACCAGCCTGATGTAAAATATCAAATAAGACATTAAAGTTATGAACTGAAATAATAGGAAGTGCTTATTCCAACACCAAGAAGTTTCAAATTTTACTTTATATTAAAATTTGAGGAAGAAACAGCATACAATGTGGTACCTTTGATTCGGTTATGTCTCCAAAACTGGCATGTTCCTTTGCAACAGACACTAGTGCAGCGCTGATGCGTGACTTCAGCCCTGGAAGCAGCGTCTTAATATGTTTCACCAGAATCTGAAACAAAAATAATAAATAATCGAGTTTATATCACATCCTATGGGCTAAGCTAACCTATGTAGAAATAATACACACACACACACACCCAATCTATATAGAATCACTGTTATACCTGATTCAACTTCTTTGCCAATTGAGGAACACCACAATGATCAGCAAGGTCGCTATACACCTACCGTAACAGCACGAAATATATATATAGACAAGCTGATGATGAAAGTGCAACTAAGCTTGGAGTAGTATGACTAAAATACAGCATGAATGAACTTACTGGACGACTTCGGAAGAACTTGTTTTCAGCCTCAAGAGCTTCCTTGATGGTTCGGTTGAGCATAATGTCCTGATCAACCAATGGTTCAACCAACAAGATCATAACCATACATACATAACTTATCTAGGATATTAAGTCAACACATATCATATACCCGCTGCTATGATATTAAAATATTATTACCTCTTGACTACGATTTACAACACCTACATAACCGAGTCGAAGGGGTATTACTTTTCCAAGCAAAAAGTTGCGGGCATCGGTACCTCTGTCCATAATATCCAACTAAAGCAACAAAGAAAATATCTAAGATATCTTAAAAAGCAGGATAAAAATATTAGGAAAGGGATTAAACAACTGATGATCAGGCTTCACATGATCTATACCTTTGTGATCACACCAATTGTTCGATACCCTGCATTAAGACAATATCAAATATAAGTTAATCCTTGATCATATCTTTCTATAGAACTCACTAAAAATGAGAAAATATACCATCAGGATCAGCATTTCCAGCTATTTGAAGAGCATCCGAGTTGGCAAGGTCAGCATTTGCTGGTGTAACAGCTAGTATTAAACAGCTTGGAAGTTTAATATACGACATGATCATTGTTCTAATCTGGGCTTCAATGTCAGAAGGTTGGTCACCAACAGGAACCTTAGTTATACCAGGCAAATCCACAAGCGTGATATCGAGAACATTAGGTGAAAAGATCTTCAATCGGATTTGCTTGTCCGAAAGTCCTTTGTTTTCTCCTGCTACCTTGTTTGTCTCCGCCTAAAATCAATTACAGGTAATTAGAAGAAAACCAAATTCCTAATAAAATCTAGACACAAAATTAAAAATATTAGAACATAAATAAATAAAAATACAAAGTTGAGTTTATCTCTGATCAGTAACATTTTCTTTAAGTTGGAATATCATTTTAAGTGACTCCTCTTAGTTTCTAACAATTCAAAAAATACATTGCAAGTTTATTCCTCATCTCTTTTTTTCCCTCTTTCTTTTTTTATAAAATTGCATTTTATATGGTTATACGCATCTTACGATACGTGATACGTATCTTACATACAGGAGTGATTCCATAAACATGAAAACTATCTTATGATAGTATATCTTATGATATAATACAATTTATAATTCGATTATGATATGTTTTTAAGTTAGTGAAGCGCCTAAAAAGAGTTGAAACAAATTATTAAAGCTGTCCTTTTTCCTAGCAGAAAAGAAGATGTTACAAATTTATATATGATCAACCTTAACAATCTTATATCAGTAAGAGACATTTTATGCACAAGTTGCTTCTTGGCTGCTCAACATTTGGTTCCATACAGCATTGACAGCCTCACTGTTGTATCATAAAGTATAAATTCTACGTTTCATGAGTCCAAACGAAGAGGAATCAATCCAACTAAACTGAATAAACTTTTCTTGAGCAAATTTCTAGCCTAATTACGAAAAGCAAACTTTTTTGCCCAAACAGAGTTTACTCAATTCAATTGTCAGTCCTGATTATAAGTTTTACATAATCTTCATTGCCACAGAGTAATGAATGCATCCTAGTAAATCAAATAACCTAGCTATACCATATATCACTGCTTTGACTTAATTTTTCCGAAGATTCCAAAAGGCCTACTTAAATTCAACCCTGAAAAATATATAAAGTAGAAATCTTTTAATAAACCTACACCACTTAAATCCCAATCTCTTACATTTGGATTCATTTCCCATGTATCCCAACTAGTTTAAGCAGAAGGAGCACATGAGTCGATTACACTGTACATATATACATGTATCTACGTAAACATATATACATGTATCCACTAAAAAGAATAATTGAGCACTATTCCACCAGTTAATGGCAAATCTCAAGTACATCTTAATGATTTACAAATCCAGACAACGAGAAACCAATCAAAATAAATCAAATAAGGCATTATAAAATCAAAGCATTCGTTAACTGAATTAGCAAAAAAAAAGTATTTTGAGTATGACTATAGCCATTTCTAGTTCAAAACAATGAGGAACCATCCAAATAGGTCAAATAAGCCTTACAGACAGTACAAGTTTAAAATTTTCATAAAACCCAGAATACAAAACAAATTATAAAGTACACCTGAATTTCCTCACGGATTTCAGTAAAATTGAAGAACCTCTTTCCGGGCCTGTGCAAGAACTCGCCGTACTCCTCTTCGGTCCCATCGGCTTTCCGCTTAGTCTGCAAAAGCTGAAGCACAAGCGGGCGGCGAGTACAGATATCGGAGCCCCGAGGGAGGAAGTCACGGCCGACAAGAGCTTCGAGGACGGATGATTTGCCCGAGCTCTGGCTGCCGACGACGGCGACCTGAGGGAGCTCGATTGTGGAGGCGCTGCCAAGCTGAGCGAATATATCTTGGAGCTTGTTGACAATCGGGATCACTGACTGACCTAATGGAGCAGCATTCGAAGGTGATTGTGAGGGATGTGATGGCGACGAGAGTGCTTCATCCGCCATGGATTGATATGACGCAGAAGCGTGTTTGTTGAATTGGAGTTGCAGAGAGTTGCGGAGATGAAACCCTAGTGAATTGGAGTTGCAGAGAGTTGCTGAGATGAAATCCTAGAGAAGTGTGAGTCGTGAGGTGGAAGAAAGAATTAATGAATTATTTTCAACTTATTCTCGGAGATTCAAAAGAAAGGGGGCGCGTGTACCTTACCGCCCAAGCAACGGACAGATGAAAATACGGAGGTAAGATTGTCGGCCTTTTCCGCCTCTTTCTTGATCCAGAAGAAGCGGGTTTCTCGTATGATTTTTGATCGAAAATACGCGGGTCTGCCCTTTGCATAGGGTGAAAATGTACCATGTTGTTCATAATTTAATAAATGCTTATTTATTTAGATTAATTAATTTAATGTGAAACTTAAAAATAAATTTGTTAAATTTAATGACTCAAAGTTGGAACGTGACAAGTTTAAGTTTAATTTGTTGAGAATTTTTAATATTTGCTTCCGACATTTGAATTTTATGGGTAAAATGCTTATATATTTGATTAATTTTTAAATAATTATCAAAAAAAAAAAAAACGAATATGACAAAAATTACTCTAAATCATAAGTACTCTATTTATTTAATAATTTTATTTATCAAATTTTAAAACACTAAAGTCACAAACTTTAAATAGTTGATTTGACTCATTTTGCATTTCTGAAACTTTAAATTTTACTCGATACTTTTGGGATCATTTTACTAGAGAAATTTTCAAAAAATTTCCCAAATGAAAAAGTAACAGACACGCTTACTGGTAATAAAAAAATATGGTTGTATCTTCATATATGTTTTATTAGTTTTCCAAGGGAAAAATAAAATCAGTATCTACATGAATAATTTACAAAAATTGAGAGACCGTCAACTGGTTTTTATTTGTTTGTGTTATCAAAAATAGTTTTGAATTCTATTAAACTAAATTTATAAAAATTTTAAATTTATTAAATTATAATATAAATTTGTTAAACTA
>JAUMHB010000002.1:47758-58653 GCA_032359685.1 Pittosporum tobira
ATACAAATAAATACCATACAAGATCCCATGTATTAAGTCTTTAGTAATGTAGCATCTTAAGATCAGATAATGTATGAAGGGTCAGTTTAGCTACCTCCTTTGTCGCACTAATATGGAAAGTTGTTCGCGATCCTGGCAGTGAAGAATAGACAAGACTAGCTTCCACTAGCAAAAATTCCTGAATAGACAATCAACTTGTGTCAGATGAGATTTAGCAAGATATTATTATGTCAGCTAGGAGCATAGGATAGATAAGTGGATTCCAAAAGTTGTTTACTTTGCAACAAGAAATTCAGGCCACATGCAAATTGGAATATTAGTAAATGGAAGAATCAAGGACTGATATGCAATATGAACCATCAGCTAGAAGATTTTACTAGTATACACCGGGTACAAGTATGTGAGATGTACCAATTACTGACCCCTTAGTTTTTTTGTTTTCACTTTTCCTATTTTCATTTTACCTTTTATTAATCTTCTTAGGTGGTGGTAGGATATAATTGCACATTTAAAGGAAGGAAGGCTAAAACCTGTTAAAAAAGGAAAAATGATGAGTGTGTGGGGGCGGTGGGGCAAGACTCCCTCAAGGACATGCCAATGAACCCATCAAGAGCGCACCTCAACATGTTCTGAGCCATATTAAGTGCCCAAAAGATAGAAGAGCCAAAGATTCTAGCATTAATTATATGAAACAATAACAAGAAATCACACAGGGAGGAACTAACAATTGTTTTTATCATGTAAAATATCTCTGGACTCTCTTATGCCTTGCATGAACTGATACTTCCCTAATTGTCAAATGCCGACCCATGCAACTCTTGTTCATTAGCTTTTACTTATTTAATAATAATTGAAGACTATGCCCCAATCATAACTTACTTGAACCTAGCGACTCTTCATTTCTGAAATGATGTGATTATTATTTTTCTTATAAGTTTCTCAAAGGAGGAAGGGACGCTAGCGAAATTTACCACCTTTCATGGTATATAGTACGTCTCTCCATACAGAAAATTAGGCATATTATCCAAATGAACTGGTTTACTTATTCTGTCCTATATACTGGAAGTCCTCTCCTCCGACCCATGTAGGTCACCACAAGGGGCTTAACAACAATTCTGATATACTAGGAGTCAGTGCTAGTGTGTCTAATCTAACATGCAGATCACCCAAGGAGTTTGAAATCATCCCACTAATAAAGGACTTAACTGCAAGAACAACCTATGAGTCTCGTGTTGCCTCAATAAATTAAAATGAACAGATTACTTGTACTTGGTAAGAGAATGAGATACCACACTACGAAGATCTAACCAAAAAATTGTTAATATCCAAGTCAATAGTCATGTTTTCATAGCTAGAAACATTAATACAGACCCCAGGACTACGTATAACAAGGTTTGATTTATGAGATGAACAGAGAACACATATTGGAGTGCTTAAAAGCATGTAGTGCCAACTTGACAATGAGTGAACCTTGGCAAATAACATACCCTTAGAAAATTTGAGGCGCTAGTGATACAGTCCAATGAGGTAGTTCATAATATATTACTGTTCATCTTGAACGTCAAATGACCGATGTGGTTATGTAGTGTTTAAATTTTGACAAGTTCACCGACCAAGTCTGGTCATATAACTTTTAAATGACAAAGGATGACTATAGCACTCAAGAGTGTACTGAATACTAAGGTTTTATCATGTTAAAATGTCTAGAGTCTAGAAGCTACCTGCCACAGTCCCCATGAGGTTTGGGGAAACCACTTAGGTCACTATCACTAGCTAGAATAGAAAGATATGCCATAAAAAGAAAAGAAATAAAAGAAAAGAAATTTAAGGTTAAGGAGATAAAGGTAGGCCTTTACAAGAAGGAAAAAATAAAGGACCATAAAGGCCTGTTAAGACGATAAGCATTACGCAGTATCACCTGTATTACAGATATTCCACAATGTTTCTTAATTAATCCAATCTACTAAAACTTATCGCGATTCTTCATTTGGTAAAAATCATAATGTATTCTAGAATCGAACATGTCCATTGATACCGATTCTCCTCTTTCATTAGTTCCTTGTTCTGCTCCATTTGTGGTCTTTGAAGGACATGGGCCACTTATTATTCTGCTTATGCAAGATATATTCGCCCAACTGGCTGAGCCTCACTTCCCTTTCCTTCTGTTTATAAGGAGCTCAACTGATAACATCTCCATACATCCCTGACTTCAAGTCATCTTTCTTTACTAAGACCAATCCTCCTTTTGCACTCCTTTAACTTTTTCCCAGGATTCATCCAGTCACCCTTCCGTTGACACATTAGTTATTTAGTTTCAACGCAATTTTTGCCGACTGTCAAATTGAAACTTGACCTTGTCATTGTTCTGATCCTGTCAAAGCATACTTTGTCAACTTTGGGTTGGAAGTATATTTACAAGTTCAGTAGCTACCAATGGCATCCAATTGCTCTTGGACTCCCAAGCAAAACAAACTGTTCGAAAAGGCCCTTGCAACATATGATAAGGACACCCCTGACCGCTGGCAGAATATCGCCAGGGCAGTGGGTGGAAAATCTGCAGATGAAGTGAAAAGGCATTATGAAATCCTCATAGTGGACCTTAAACATATTGAGTCTGGCTCTGTCCCATTCCCCAAATACAGATGAATGTGAAATAATCATCAGAATTATTTCACAATCTGAAAGGTAATATTATAGTAGTTAATTTCCACCTAGCACCTATAGACACATAACTCATTCATGTTTGCCATTGGGTTTCTATTTACCATTTTCTTTAATATTTCTCTAATCTATCCAAAATTTATTTTCACTAACATTCTACAAAAATGGCTGAACAATAATAACCTTTTGCATCCAAGTAAAATCCAAGCATTTATTTGAGTTGTTGACATCAGTCTTGGAAAACATATTTGTCATAGGACCATAAGATAAATCAAAAAGGAAACTAACAAGTTGATAAAGTGACATCATATTGTGGTCCATCAATCCATCTCATCTACAACTCGAATTATAGTTAAACCAAAGTCCCCTTTGCCATACTGCTTATCATTTTCTCTGAAAGCCATGGTGAGACCATCTTGTCTATAGGCACAAGCAATCCCACATGAGATCTAGTCTATTTGTTGTGGTTCATAGCTTGCCAATAGTCCTTTGTCTCCTTAATTCCAGTTCCACCAATTCTTTTGTGAGATACAAATTGGCTTTTATTTTACAGTTTCACAGTAGATACTTTGGCAGATCAACTCAATATTTTATTCCATTTTCTCATTCCTTCACATCCTTTAATTATTTAAATCTTTTTATAATTGGATTTATGCTATGCCATGCCATATTCCACTTTTGGCAGCATATAACTTCAGTAATCACTAACTTTTAAAATGTCTTGACTTTTTCGTTGAATTATTATTATAATAAGAGTGCATGTTAAGAACTGAAACTTTTTTCTTTGTTTGGCTTTTCTTCTTCTTCAACTCTGTTTATCACAGGTTTACGAAGAACATAAAGCTCCATACCTGAAGTTCAAGAAGCTTCTAGTAGTCTCTTCCCCTCCCCAACTCTCTCTATAAGCTTCCCTAAACTTGTCCAACGTCTGTATTAATTTGGTGTGCACTTCACGAATGCTATATATAACAAGGAACATGTAACTTTCTTATCCTTATAAATGGCATTATTGCTGCATCAACATGGCTTTCTTACGTACAACTTAAGTATTGGTTGAGCTGTTATTGATTAAGCTAATGCAGTGTATGAGCAAAAGCAGTCTATAATCATTATCATCATCAAAGGGTATCAATAATTATACCATTATCCCAAAAAAGAAGTAAGTAATAAATCCGTAAATATATATTCATTGACTATGTGCGTGGGTGGTGGAATATTGGATGCAATTTCTCTCATGTACACTGAAGGATAGCAGTTGCTAGTTCATCCCAAATAAATGTAAAACTATTAATTCCTTTCCATAAACTTAGCAATATCCAACATCACAATTTTACTATCATATCACCATTACTAACTAGGGAATCATTACATTTAAGGTAAAGATTGGAAAAAAATATACTTTATAAATTTTTAAAATGTGACTCGTTTTATAGAAGATTAGCGACTAATTTGATGGAAATGTTCAAACTTCAATCGTAACAAAACTGAATATACATATCCATAAGCAATGATATACTAAGAACTTTTGAGTTAGGGTTTTGATGGCTTACCTTCAATACTAGTCTCTGTGTCGGCGTAGCCTGTAATACTAACTCGTCTTGGCTCTCTAAGTTGCATAGTGATGAAGTTGTGAGGAACGGGTGATATGATTGTACATAAATCCATAAAATGACCTCCATTGTAACGCAATTGATGGGTGCAAAATGGATTCAGTGTTCAGTGGCGGGAAAATTTGTGCAAACTCCCCGTCTGCCGGTAGGAAGCTAGAAACCTTTTCTTTCCATTAAAAATAAAATAAATAAATAAATATATATATATATATATATATATTAAGAAATAATAATAATGTTTCATTTTATTTTTAGGTCCCTTTGTTTCATAGCAGATATTTTGCTTAATAAGATTCTGGATTTACACACACACACACACACACACACACATAATATTTCTTTTTTCAAGTGGTATTTGCTTTATTGTTGATTACATTCTTAAAGGATTCAAAAGTTGGACTTTGGAATATAGTCCCTCACCCTCAAACGTAGGAGTATGTTTTAGGTCAATTTATACTATTTTAAGACTAAACTACATATTTGACCACTTATATTATCATGTAGTGTCAATGTATTTATTTAACTTTCAAAATATGTCCACCAAAATTCTTAATTTGAGTTAATTATTAATTTTTTTTTGGCTTTTTATCTTGGAACAATTATTTGAGTGACATGTGCAATATTTTTAAGGTTAAAATGGACAAAACAATAATACATGTTTATTTTTCAAATGATTTATTTATTTATTTTGGACTATGTATTATTATTGTGACTATTTTATCTTTAAAAATGTTGCACATGCTATTCATGTGACTGTTATAGGACAAAAGTCAACAAAAACTAATAATTGACTCAAATTAGGAAGTTGGATGGAGAGATGTGTCACTTTTAAAAATTAAGTGGGCACATTGACAAAGTGTGATAACTTAAATAGTCAGATATGCAATGTAGTCCTGTTTTAAAGTTAAAATTAATTGATATGAGTTTAATTATAAATTTAATTTAAATAATTTGTAAATAAAATAATACTAAAATATTTATACATTCAAGAAAAAAAGTGTGAGATTTTTGAATGTTGTTAATTCTAACTTTTTGTAGTCATTTTTATGATTCAGTTTACATGTTGTATGAGTAATAGATAAAATTTAATGGAGTATAAGTTAATATAAATTGGATAATATTTAAGTGAAAAAAAAAGAGTTCTCAAAATAAATAACATGAATAAAACTCCTTTCAAACGTTCAATATTTCGGCCGACTCAAATCATTCAAAAAATAGTTAGATAATTCAAATTTATGCCTTATATTTATATCCTTTTATGTTATCTATGTTATACAATATTTTTTTATACCATACTCTATCTATCTATCTATCTATATACGTGTGTTTAATGGAAATAAATAAATAAATATATCTCTATATGTGTGTGTGTGTGTGTTTAATGAAAAATAAAAAGAAACATATGCTCATCTTCTTATTAAATGATTTAGCTTTGGCAAGAACATTTATATTTAATAACAAAATCTTATTCCAAGTTAATTACAAACTATGTGATATGTATTGAAATTGAGTATGACCTCAAAATTTATTAATTGTTACCTGTTGAGCTCATTTAAATTAAAAAAATAATTTAAAATTAACAAATCAAAACTCAGTTATTGAATACTCAAATTGATACAATCATAATATATTACCAAAAATTAGGACATAGAATAAAACGGTCACATAGTAAACCTACTCCATCGACAATTCAGTATTACCACTTCAAAACTCAAAATAATTATAAAGTTTTATTTTTTATACAATAACTCAAAATAAAAATACTACTTCAAAAGCTCTAAATTGAATCAAAACGATAATCATTATAAGAGAAAAATACCAATTAATTTACAGATGCTGATATTCTTATAGGTGCACCACCGTATAATTATATTATTATAATCCATTTCATTTCATTATACTTTATATGAATTAAGTTGGCAAGCACCAGTACCTTTACTCAAAATTTTAAGTCATATTTAAATTAATTAATAATTATAATACTTTTTACAATTTTCTTTAAGCTATCTAAACCTCCCTCCCTCCATCACAATTCTAATTTGGATACAAGGCCCAGACAAGACACATTCGCCATTGCTGATCATCCAACGCGAACACCACGGCCCAAGTTCGATTGGTCTCGTGCGGAAAAAGCAAACTTTTCACGGAAGAAAAGCCCTCACACGAAAAAGGTAGACAAATCCGACATTCCTAGTAAATTACCATACCATCCCTTGTAAGTTTCAGATTCTGCAACCAAACCAGATCGTTTAAACCCTTGGCTCAATCGAAAGAGAAGGGTTTATGCTCGCGCACACATCTTAAAACCCGGGCTCCCCGTTTCACTGCCCAATTTCAATTGGCTCTTAGGCGAAATCAATCTCAATCAATGGCTGCTTCTAAGATATCGTCACTGACAGCAGCAATGGCTGTCGCAGCTGCTTCCTTTTCAATGTTCTCTAATCGAGCTTACGCCGACGGCTCGTATCCGGACGTCGAAGAATCAAAAGGCGGTTTCGATCCTGAATCGTTGGAGAGAGGCGCTAAAGCCCTAAGAGAAATTAATGGTTCTCCTTACGCCAAACAGGTAAATTTGATTAAATTGGAAATTGTTGTCGTTCAAACAAACAGAGCCTTAACGCTGTTTTTGTTGTTTGATCCGCGTATCAGGTGTTTGAAGTGACGAGAAAGCAGGAACAGAGTCGTCTTGCTGAGTTGGAAGCCGAGAAGATTCATCACGAAGCCCTTCAGTCTCATGCTGATATTGTCAGTAATTTATTTGCTGCCCTATTTCCATTATTGTCCTTAAAATCTTTCAATTCATTAATTCAAACCAGGAAAGGGGATACATTTTGACTCTTTAGTATTATGAAACACTAAATTTTAAAGAATACTTCATTTAATTTTAGTAAAAGTAATCCTACACGAATCACTACTTATTTTGTACGTATTTAAAGCCTAGAAGAATATCAATTTTAAAATTTAGCATCTACAAGTTGACTTTTTAAAATCTAAACGCGTCTTTTTGGAGGAGTGAATATTTTGTTTTTATTCTTTACTTTTTTACATTACGTGTTAATTAATTTTGCCGAATCCTAATTAGAAAATGCCATCATTTATTTTTACAACATCTATATTTTAACTTATTAATTGAATAAAAGTTCATGATGACGAAGATGGTAATTGACTGAACGACTGTCAATTGTTTTACGTAATACACGGTACGCTTTATAGCTAATACGCGGTATGATAGGAGTAGCCTTATACGGATGCTTATAGTTAGATATTCTCTTAATATCCAAATGAAGTTCAAAAAATAATAATTTCATAAACATGTCGATTGTTCTCAAAATAATTTAGTTCGAATGTGATTTTTAGGCTTTCATTAGTAAGTTTGAATATTGATATTTGTGCAATTAAAGGTAGAAAACAAAAAATGTTCAGTTCCCTAAATTTAGAGTTATGGAACGTAAAAGTACCATGTGTCAATACGTAAGTACCAATAAACGGTTCACGAGGTAAATAAAAGTATCTGGTAGCTCTAGAGTCTAAATACACTCTTTTAGTGTTAATTCATTTCTAAATTCCTTAAATTGATAGATTGTTGGTGAAAGAATCTGGTTGGTTATAAGGCAGTTTTTTCGCCAATCCTTCTAAGCAATGACTCTTTTCAAATTGATTCGAGTATTTGACCCCTGTTTTAGCTGGTGATATCACCTAGTTGTTTTTGGGAAGCTCATAGCATAGCTTTGAATACATTGATGGGTAATCTCTGACAGGGAAAAATGTAGTAGTTAATATTTGTGTTTGTTAAATATTTATTTTGTTGTTAATGGGAGGGATATACAAATTTCTTCAGGATCCAACATTCATGAATTGTCAGACATCATTGTCAACTTCTGAATATAACTGTATACATCACTTTCTAATGTACTAGTAGAACATATGCTTTGTCTCCTCACATTAGCCACAGGACATGCCGACATGATTAATCTTATTAAAACTTTTTGGTTTCTTTACAACTTTCTAGTTACTTTCCCTGCCCTAATTTTGGCAAATTGCATATGCAGGAAAGGCAGAGAAAACTGGCAGAAGATCAAAGGAACTTAATACAACAACAATCTCAGGCTAAGGCGCAAATGATGAGATATGAAGATGAATTGGCTAGGAAAAGAATGCAGGTGCCATTTTAGTTTTCATTTTTGCAAATCTTCTGACCTCTGAACTCAAAAAAAGGAACTGCCAATGCAAGGATTGTACTCTGTTTTTTGTATCTTATGACCATAATCTTCCTTCATGAAGACATTGGTGGAGTAATTTGCTTTAGAAACCTGAACGAGGTGGTGGATGCTATTGAAAAATCTTGACAAAAAGTGTTTAGATAAGCCTTTTTAGATGATTATGAATGCCCGATAGGATCTATTTGAACGATTTTATATAATTTTTGTGTCACTGTATACAGACCGATAATGAAGCTCAGAGACGCCATAATGCAGAATTGGTTAGGATGCAAGAGGAGTCCTCCATACGAAAAGAACAAGCAAGACGAGCAACTGAAGAGCAGATTCAAGCACAGCAGCGGCAGACTGAGAAAGAGAGAGCTGAAATAGAACGTGAAACCATAAGAGTAAAGGCCATGGCCGAGGCTGAAGGTCGGGCCCATGAGGCAAAACTGACGGAGGACCATAAAAGGAGGATGCTTATAGAAAAGGTGAATGGTGAGAGGGAAAAGTGGCTTGCTGCAATCAACACAACTTTTAGTCATGTTGAAGGTAGATAACTGATACATATGGTACCATATAATTACTATTTTCGTTCCCATCCTTATATTGCAATCCAAGCAGGAGCATATCTCTACTTGCTACATTGTTATATGAGTCTTAAAATATTTTCCTTGATGATATGTTATACGAATACCATTTATATCATTTTGTTTTTTGTCGCTTGAGTCAGATTAAAGAATATAATATGTGTTCATTTGTTTATCACCTGGAATATGCAGGGGGCTTCAGGGCCTTATTGACTGATAGGAGTAAATTAATTATGACTGTCGGAGGAGCAACTGCATTGGCTGCAGGCGTTTATACTACTAGGTCTGCAACTCTGTCCTTTTACTTGCATTTAATTACTTTATGTGCACAACCTATATTGCCTTGCTTAGATTTTCTTGGACTCATTCCTCCAACCAAGTGAAATTAAACTAGCTTGTAGAAGAAAGTAGTCACTTCTAGATTTTGCTTGATTTTTTGTTAATGGAGAAAATAATACTTTCTGTAATACAGCTTGGTTTCATTAAACATCGTTCGACATTTAATGCTGTAGGAATCAGTGTATGGGCCAATTAAAGTTTCCTATAATAATCCCTCAAATTTATCGCAGGGAAGGTGCCAGAGTTACTTGGGGGTATGTCAATCGTATTCTTGGGCAGCCATCGCTAATTCGAGAATCATCCATGACAAAATTTCCGTTGTCAGGCATGGTTTCTCAAGGAGCACGTAAGTTGTTTAGCTCTAAAACAGCTGCACCTGGGGAAAGCAAATCCAGGTTTGGGAATATTATTCTCCATCCTTCGTTGCAGAAAAGAATAAAACATCTTGCTAAAGCTACAGCAAACACCAAGTCTCATCAGGCACCTTTCCGTAACATGCTCTTTTATGGGCCTCCTGGCACAGGCAAAACAATGGTAGCGAGAGAGATTGCCCAAAAATCGGTATTATGATATATATATATATATATATATTTTTTTTTTTCAGTTTTCTCTCAACTTTTTTTGTTTGTGCTCCATGTTGGTAACTAGTTCACTGTTCCTCTCACTACTGCGTCATGTTCCTACAATTGACCATGTGATTGATTTAAAGCATCATTGAACATGTACAAAAACAAATTGAAGATTTTGTGTCTATGCGAAAAGCAATCCGGTAACCAATTTGTGATAACTTCAAGGACTGGTTGGAAACAGTTTTTGAGTTGCTGAGTGTATAAAACAAAACTTCTAATAATTCATTGTTAAGTGCATTTTAAAGTAAGAAGCCTGATAAACTACCACTTAATGACTAGCTTTCAGTTAGAACTTCTCTGAATGTAAGTTGGAGAAATTGTAACACCGAATCACTGACTAAATTGACATAGTTACCCTGAATCCTTGCTCCCTTGATTCTCGCTCGGATGTCTCTTAAGCTAAAATTTTTAGTATTAAGTGAGCCTCTTAGTTTTTGCTACTTTTTAATATGGTAGACAAAGGTATGGTCTATGATTCTATTGTAGTAGATCCAAGAATTTTTCCTTCTTAACCTTATATTCAAATATCTGCAGGGTTTGGATTATGCTATGATGACAGGAGGGGATGTTGCTCCACTGGGTGCACAGGCTGTTACAAAGATCCATGAGATATTTGATTGGTCCAAAAAGTCAAATAAAGGGCTACTTCTTTTTATAGACGAGGCTGATGCTTTCCTATGCGAGTAAGTTACCCTCAACATCACTCCTTTTGGATTTCTAGGTTGTCATCATTTTGCTATTCCAACATAACTCCCCCAAACAGTGCGAGGGTGATTATGAACTGCCAAATTGGGTGCTATCATATGTATCGCCTAAGTTCACGAGTTCTACATAAATGTTATTGGTAGTAAATTAATAATATGGAAG
>JAUMHB010000002.1:80723-92057 GCA_032359685.1 Pittosporum tobira
AAGGCCATGTACAGAGAAATGAAGGAGTGCATCTATGTTGAGAAAGATGAAGGTGAGACTAAAGGAGTCTATTGGTATAGAAATGAGTTTTAATGTTACAACAGAACGACCAATGTTCTCTACTTGCTTTAAAGTGCACTGCTTACAATAATATGTACTCAATGAAGATTTTATATGAAAATTGATTGATAATGAGAAATGAGTTTTAATGGTGGAACACCAACGTTCTCTACTTGCTTTTGAGTGTAATGCTTACAATAATTTACTCAATGAACATTTTATATGATAATCGGTTGATAACCATTAATGTCTAATGTGTTAAAAACCAATGCCGTATCCTGTTCAAAACATGTCCTAAATACAAGTTGTAATTTCAATGTAGCAAAAGCTGTGAGTTTGGTTTCTTGCATTATTTATATGTTTGTTTAATTTTAACTGGTTGAATTCTTCAGTTTTCCTACGAGTTTTTTATAAACTAAACAAATGGATGCAAATGAAGTGAATAGTCGATTGTTTTCTTCTCATGGGACTTGTCAAGGTGCCAATTAGCTGTTGATGTGGTAGCTCATAGTTCGAATTTTCTCGCTTCCCACCCACAAACTTTTCAACTTCAGCCCCAACGTAAGTACGTTAGCCATTCCCCAGTTGGTGTTGTGGGCGTGTTGTAGGCATAATGTCCCTGCCGAGAATTTGAGATACCATACTTGCCTCCCATTTTTATACCAGTTGGCGTTGTGGGCGTGTTGTAGGCATAATGTCCCTGCCGAGAATTTGAGATACCATACTTGCCTCCCATTTTATACCATGAGACGTAAAGGTTATAAATGCCTACTAAAAAAAGTCTTCGGGGATGAATGCAGACAGGAAACCAAGTAAAATAAAAGGAGACGAATAATAAAAACTATTTAGACCATAAAACATGAAGATGTATATAGCAATTTCGGTCCCAGTAGTCATAAAACACTTGATAAATACTTATGTTGGACCATAACTATCATCAGCTTACATAAATCACTTCTCTCATGTCCGGTGACAGTAACACAGCAAATCATCAAATTTTTTTACCTTCACCCTTGGTCCTAAATAAAACACTTCTATTTATTACCTGCAGTGGTCACCAGAGAATGAGGAAAATTCCAGGTGGAGATCAAAATTAGAAGCTAGAAATGAACTATACATCATCAACCTGAAAGTTTTGAAGGGGCTGGTACTCTCTCAACATGCACAACAAAGTTCAATTTCTCTTTTAAAAGATAAATGTTTTACGGAAAGGACTCAACTCACTGCAGAGCTAACAAGTTTAAGATGGGGCTTTTCTTGGCTAATTCTTCTTTCCCCGTGCCTCATGTATCTTTGTAGCTCCAAACTCACAATACAGGAACATCACCCTATCTCTAGCATTGATTCTATATTTGCGAAAATCATCAAAAGAGCAAGAAGAAGTAGCTGACTAAAGAAAACTTCTCTAAGTACCTTAAATTCATTAATTGATATAAGGAGAGGAAAAATGCAAGTACGGCAGTCAACTGTTAGTGGCTATTGCGCTCACTTCCTATTATTTCTTTTTAATTCTACCAGCCAAAAAATGCCAAGAGATTTTTTACTCACAGGCAAACCTTACATGACTCAAGAGTGGTTGAACCAGGGAGGTCCCACAGCACCATTCATGTGGCCATTGCTGTGGACCCCAACGCCGTTTGGGATGAGAGGAGGGGGTAGCCCAACTGCCACTGTGGGTCGTGGTGCAGCAGGGTACAACCCGTTTTGAGCAGGGTACAACCCACGTACGTGCTGAAGTGGACTGCCAGCTGGACTACCATTACACAATTGGAGGGCATGGATCTGCCTGAGCCCTTCTTCATGGATACGGGAGATTGTGTCCAACTCCTTCATTGATAAAGCTTCCAGCCCTGCGCCATATAGAGGAGCGTGTCTCGACATTTCTTCCCGAAGAGAAGTCTCAAGGGTGTGGATGTATTGCTGCAAAGAAAGTAGAAGTATTATTCCACTTATATACATATTTGAAAGTTTATGTGGAATGAACTAGCCAGAAAAACAGAGTGAGAATCGTGGTAACAGAACATTACAAACCCAAGAAGCTGTTAGAATGATTTTTTATGGCAAAAAACACAGAAACCAACAGAAAAAAGAAAACAGCAATTTATTTGTAAACCCACATCCGGAAAAATCCACGGGTGAGTGGCATAAGAAATCCACTAAACAAAATCTAGAGAGAACACAATGTCTACAGAAACACACACACCCTAATCCCAAATACTACCCAACCCTAGTTATCAAAAGCACGCCTAGGCGTGTCTAGGCGCAAAGCGAGGCAAGGCGTAGGTTTTGGGCTTTGCTCCGGAAAGGCGCAGCGCAGAAAGAAAGGCGCGCGCTTTTAGTTCTTAATCCCAAGGCGCGCTTAAGCCCTCCCGGAGTGACCAATTAAATAAATAAAATAAAAATAAGGAAGTACAATGGATAGCCCAAGACTATATCGATATTTTAATGCCGTTGGGAGATCCATACGAAAGGGCACACTCTTATATCACCTAACCTTGCTTTTCTTCTCATGCAATCATTAGGGTTTCCAATTTCTATTCTTATTTACTTCTCTGTTCTTCTGTACAATCTCTTCTTCTGTTACTTTATTGTTCTCTACTTTTATTTTTCTTTTCTTTGTTGCCTATTAAAAGTATCTTGTATTATAATAGATATTGATTTAAATGATTAAATTTTCTGTAAAAATTTAATTTTTTTCCTTAATTGTTATTTACTTCTATTTTGTTCTTCTGTACATCACTTGATCTCTTCTTCTGTTATTCTATTGTTTTCTACTTTTATTTTTCTTTTCTTTGTTGCCTATTAAAAGTATTTTATATTATGATAGATATTGATTTAAATGAAGGAAGAAAATTAAAGTAGTGATAGAAAATGAGGTCTAAACAAGAGTAATAGAAAAAGAATTAATAAAGCCTTTGAACTAAGTTTTTAGAGCTTAACTTGGTTATTATCTATTTTAAGTAGTTCAAGTAGCCGTTGATTTATTGTACTAGTTTATGACTTAATATGTTCTTGGTTTATGGTAATTTAATTTATGAATTTATTTTGTAATAGTTTTTTCATTTGAGTGAAATAAATTATAAGATTATATTAAATTATAATATATTTACATATTTTATATATTATGTGTCTCGTTTCAATAAAGAGCGCGCTTTGCGCCTGCGACTTGCGCCTAGGCTCCAGAGCACCTTTGCACCTTAATAAATATGCACCCAACATCGCTATCTCACAAACAAGCCAAAAAAGGGAATACAATAATCGAAACTCTAAGTTATACATATATATACATGCGCGCACACACATAGCCATACGATCCATACCCTCATTTTTATTTTATATCGGCCAAAGCCCTACGCCAACACCACTAACTTCCATTATCTTTTCTTTCACATTGCCACAAGGCCCGCAAATTTTATTTTGGACTGGGCCAACAAATGGATCCAAGTCACAAGAATTCGAGACAAGCTCAACATAGGTGCTTGCTAGGAGCTATCTTGTGATAATTCCATAAGAATGACAAAACAAAACCAACAATAACAACCAAAGTGCCCAGTAATAAAATTATGAAACACAATCTAATCCAATTAACTAAGCATAAAGTTCATGTACGACATGGTTGACATCATCTGGCAAATCACAATAAATTACTACTGTACCAAGATCAATCACCATGTGTTATATATGCACGCATATATATATATATATACATATATAGAGAGAGAGAGAGGACAAACCTGACAAGACTGCAATTTGGATTCCATCCCATTGATATACGTTTCACATCGAGCAACCAGTTCTTCCTTCTCACACTTTTCCTTTTCAGTTTGTTCAACTGCTTGTGTCAACCTTCGAACTTCATCCTCAAGTGACTTCCGGATTTCTTCTCGATTCACATTCTCTGTAGCATACCATTTTATTTCGTCATCAGATTTTTTCCGTGCTGCATCGGTATTTCTCAGCCTTTCAGCAAGGTCATTTTTCTCCTTGGTTACTCTCTAAATATTCAAGGACCTTTGTCAGGTTAAGGCATTATTCAAACACCTAACTCAAATGCAAGACTAAAATAGCAGGGGCTAATTGAAGATAAAATAAGTAAACACCTTATCAATGAAACTTGAAAATTGAGATTTAACTGCCTTCTTTAAGAAACTTCGTTTCCTTTTTATAAGCATAATGATGGCTTAGTGAAGGAAACTGTTTACAAAAGGCATCTTTTCATATGGTGGTTCAGTTACCAGACGAGTTCTCACAAACATCTAAAGAATTCATTTTTCAAGAAACGAACCATGCTAGAAATCTGATTATAAACTCTCCTTGTTTTCTTCCCCTAATCTACGTACCTAACAAATTAATACTGTGCCACATCATATTAGACCACATAAAGTGTAGATAACTTTTCTTTTAATTTGGAGGACACAAAAAATTAATTGATTTCACATGGTGGAATTACCAACAGAATAACAATGTTATGCAGTGTCTAATTTAGCTGTTTCCCTGATACATCCTTGCTAAGTTCACTGAACTCCAACTGGAGACCCCATATGCACGACTAAAAGGATAGGTTGAACAGCTCATAAGATTTTCAGATGAAGAAATTGCTTACCTTCAATTCATCACGTTTACGGGACTTCAATTGGGAAAGCTGTGTCTCTGCGTCATGAAGACGATCTTGAAGAACCTTCTTTTCTGCAGTGAGCTTTCCAATTTCATCATCCCGTTCCGACCGTACCCATTCAAGTTGATTTTCAACTTCTTGTATCTGTTCAGAAAGGTCCTTCCTCTCTTGAGTGAAACGATCCACCTCAACCTTCATGTCAGCCTGTCATAACATGAAATTGTTATATATAACCAGTATTCTAAAACTAAAAGTCCTTCTAGGCCCTTGCCTAGGCCCCACCTAGGCTCTACGCGGTCCTCTGCCTCCTCAATTTGGCTGGGCCCTAAGCCCCCGCCTAGGCAGTATTAGACTTATACTGCATAGAAAATCAGGGATGCACAAACTTGAACGAATTTGTTATGCCTTGTAAGACTATTTTCCTGATATTTTCCATGTACAAGTGTACAACATATAGTTTTCCAATTAAAATAATTATCATATAATATATATAATGAAATTTTAAACAAAAAAATTATATATAAAAATAAAATTAAAAAAACCCACTAAAACTAGGAATATAAATATAACTGTCAAGTAAAACCGATTAGGCCCCGCCTAGCACTTTTCAGAACATTGTTTATTTAACAAACCCAAGTTAGTAAAAAAGTGAAAGTATCCTTCTATTTATGCAATGAATTGAGAAAGTACCCTCAGACGGTTATTAGTAGCCTCAGATTCACTCAGCCTCTGTAACAAACCAGTGTTTTCTTTCACCATAGCAGAAAGTTCAGTTTTTCTTTCTTCACGAATGCGAAGAATTTCATCTTCATTGGCACATAACTGGTGCCAAAGAGCTGCCCTATCAACATTTGCCAGCTCAGCAACATCCCTTATCATGCTCAAAACTGGTCTAACAATATCTTGCTCCTCACAGACCAAGATTGCCAAGATTTCCAAATCTAAATCTACCTCACGACTACCATCTGTAGAACTCGTGGCCCGGTCCACAAGCCTCTTCAGAATTCTCAATCTATATGACTCATCACCATACCATTTAAACAATATAGGATAAAGCATCTTGACAAATCCTCTTACATGGGGATCTCTAGAGAGAGCCAAGGTCTCAGCAAGACCAAGTACTAAAGTAAAATCATCTTGTTGGGCTCTCAGCTGCTCAATGGCTTCTCCCTCTAAAATCAATTCTTTTTGTTTAAAATTTTCAGCAACAAATTGTGAAGTCAAATTTAATCTTCGAGCAAGGCGTCTTTCTAGGACCATGGCTACAGACTGACCTGTGATTGAGCCTCGAGCAACAGCTCTCTCAAAAGTTTGAGAAGCTTGAACAGCAAGACAAGGGATAGATAACAACTCCATCAGGATAAATATGTCAGAAAAATGGAAGGTGGCACGGAATGGTTGCTTATTTACCACATTCAATATTTCAGAAGAGGGACCATTTTTGCCAAATAAGAAGAGGCCACAATGCATTGCCGAGCAATTATCACCAAAGTTGTCATCGCAATCGATATCTCTTAGAATAGCCTCAGCAACATCAGCACATCTATCTATCGTTCTACTTAAGTAATCCAGAACACACGTAGAGACTTCAGCCCCTAACATTTTTAACCTTGCACGGACAGATTTAACCTACACAAAGAAGAATACAAGTTTATTCATTTTATAATATCAAAGCAACCGAAAAGAAACTATTTAAATTATCAGACTTTTAATGAGAAAAGTTAATTTTGATTTGAAAGTATGTTAATGCATACTGCTTCTGGAAGATGTTGGCAATGCAATGCAGCCTTAAATATAAAATCCACGGTTGCTGCAAGGGGTTCATCATTTGAGTCTGCCAGAAGTTCAAATGATTGAAATAGAGCACGCTCCCAAACTTCACTGCTACATTCCAACTGGCTAAAAGCCCCAAAAATCTGACAATAACGATGCATAACCAAAATAAAAAAAATAATAATAAAGAAATAGAAATAGAAACAGAAAAAGCAAATGGGCGTGTTATAGTAATTTACAGGCAGTCGTAAAGCAGGCTCCGCTTCTGGTTTTTGAAGTCTATCTAGAAGCGCACAAGCAGCAAGAGGATGTTCTGAGTGCTCAACCAATTTTGGCACTAAAGCGACCAGATCCGGCTGCAGATGCTTAGGTGCTTTTTCCAAAACCAAAGCAATCTTTTCAGCGGACTGTGGCCTTCGTCGTGGCTCAGGACAACCTTGTGGAACAGCTACATCTAGTGCTCTCAAGGAGTTCACAATCAATCCCAAGAGCTCCTCCGACTGTTCAGGCCATTTCTTCTGAAATTATAACCATCACCTTGATCAAGACCAGAAAAATAATCTAGAATCTTGTAAGATTTAGACAGCATACTCCTCAGTCCCACAGTATTTGCAACACATTTTTTGTGCTTGTGGTGCAGATTTGTAGTTATATTTTTCTAATATTTTTCATTTTATTAAAATTATAACATGTAAATATATAAAGACGAATAAAAGTACGAGATTTAAGTATACTTTAGACACATGTCAAAAAAATTCGTACCACAAACATAAAAAAGGAAAAAGGTGTTACATATTTTATGGGACGGAAGGAGTGTATAGTAATTTCACCTTCGATCGAAGGGAAGCATGTTCCGAGGAACCTGTAGCACACGTTTCTGGTGGACAAATAGGAGCTCTAGGAGGAGATTTTACAGGCTTGTCAATTCCATTCACATCTGAGCTCCGTGCAGAAGATGTACCCATACCTTCATCAATCCCAGCATCCAATCTATTATGTACATGGATATGCACATTTTCTGGTCCTGGCCCCCGATCAGATTCCTGTGGAGTAACATCTGAGGAATCCTCGTCATTGGAGTTTTTTTCCGAAGGTTGGCAACACTCAACCATTATATCCAAAAGTAAATCAATGATTGCCTGCTGCAAGACTTTAACTCCCATCAACAAATTCATCAGACTGGGGGTAGATTGGTCATTTTTGGTCAACTTCTTCCCGTCATTATTATTACCAGACAGCTTGGCTGGTAGAAGTAAGCGTTTTACTTTAGCAGGGTCATCAAGATAAACACGGAGTCCAGTCAAAAATCCAGCTATTGAACCAGCATCCATGAGAAGCTTTTCTCTCAAAGTGACTTGTGGCTGTGAAGGATTATCTCCATAAGTAAGGTAAAACCCAGCTCTAGAGAGTAGGTTCCTGAAGATGTCTTCTTCATCCCCACTTATTACCTCACTGTCCTCGGAATCAATAAGCTCATCAGGGTCTGTTGTCAAAGCATCTTGATCATCGTCAAAAGCAAAAACCTGATGAAAGTAAAACCAAGCAAGTATGAACAACTATGCATACAAGAGAACTAAAATTCATAATAATAACATTTCATCATCAGATTACACATCTGCAAAAAAGAAAGATTCTATAAAGGCTCCCGGCCAAATTTCAGTAGAGCTAATTGCGCATCTATTCCATTCAGGTTTAGGCATATAAAGAACCCAACTTCCGTTTTAGCGTGTACTGAACTACCAATAAAAGTACCAATTTTTCTATGAAAGTTGATCCCTCAGCCTTCCTTTCTTCCCTTTCAACTTCAATAAGCACACTATCTTTATCTACAAGGGTAGTTGTGTAATTTAATTAATTTCAGTAATGGCATATTGGTATTGTTGCCATTTCACCATTTTAGTATCTGAAACTACGTCGTATTGAGGTAGTCGCCATAGCGAACTAGCCATGGTCACCACAGCTACTCTTTTCCCATATATATATATAAAGTAGAACCAGGATCCACTACTCTGATTTTTTTTTTTGTTTTTCATCCCAAATTTCTCTCAATATCACATTTGATGACTGGCATGTGGCAGCTTATCTTATATGGAAATCAACTCTTACAAAAATGAGGAAAATTTGTAAGGATGAGGTAGTGAAGGGATCCTTGTTTTGGCAGAGATATTTGGCTTGGCATGGAGATATTGGGGGTGAACTTTATTGGCAGAGTTTGGGTTGAAAACATGATTTTCATCATGCAGTTAGGGGGTTGGAGATTATGTCTTGATTCTTTTTTTTTTTGTACATAGGTGGCACCCCCTCGATGCCTCTGTGAATATTAATTAAAATATATATTAGTTATAAAATAAATTAAGAAATCTTAGTCTTGAAATCTGAAGCTTTTATGTGAACATCCACCTTTCGTCAATCATGTACTTCTTCCTGTTTGCAGTTCTTTGTCCTTCAAAATTAAACTCAGAAACATAACTCAAAATCTACATATGAAATGAGGATTGTCTATTTGGTAAAGGAAATAGAACATTTTGTCAAAGAAAAGAATAAACCAAAACTGAAAATAGTTGTCTATTACTGATTGCAACATTCTATATTTTGTATATAACGGCAGTCAAGATTCATATAGATCAACAGGCAGTGTATACCAACCTCGAGATCTGAAAACTCAAACCAAGGACAGCAGTCCAAGATTTCACAAACAAAGACAACTGTGTCACGAACGAGAAATCCTGCATCAGCTTCCAACATATCCGACACCTTCATAAATTGAAGAACAGAATTATTCCAAGTCTTCGTACAAATAGATGAGTCCTTCCACAAAGTCTTAGCTTGATTTTTCTGATTCAATACAGCCATCCTGTATCTGACCCAAAAGTTCTTATCAGGATCATTGGCAACAGAATGCTCGCTCTCTAAATATATACATATGGTGTCAAAGGACTCATACACCCCTGCATAACCAAAAAATTTACAACATCAAGCCACCTCACGAAATCGCAACCATAATTTTAGTGGAGAAAGTGCATCGAAAAAGAAAAACCCACCAATCCGAAGCTCACATCCACCAGCTTGAAAAAATTTGCTAAATATTTTTCGGGTTTCCATAATTTCCTTGAAGGACACGAAGTTCTCCACCTTCCAAGTAAATGAACTCTTTTTTTCTAATTTATCTATTTGATAACCACTGCCTGACTCAGTATCTTGATCAGTAAAATCCTGGATAATGGATTTTTCTTTCAATATAAGAACTTCAGCAGAAAATATGACAGTATCAGATACCAGAAACCCAGAATCTTGATCAAAGAGACTGGTGAGGGTCACAAATTCACGCCAGCCCCAGTCCTTTGCAGCTTTGGAGTAGCGGTTCTGAGATTCCTTCGAAACGGACTTCTCCTCCATCTTTTGGTTCACAACTGACAACCGATGACTCACAAAACAACTCCAATCAGTGGAAGTATTTCGTGAATCTGTAACTTCAAGAAATACCGAGAGGTGGCATGGTGGCTGAGACTGCCCTGATACAATGAAGCAGAAATGTGATGTTTATCAGTTCATAGTCCTAAGCAAGACCTCAGTTCATAGTCCTAAGCAAGACCTAAGCGACTCTCAACCTATTTTACAGAATAATGATTATAAATTGCTGAAGTAATATCTCTACTGGACTTTCAGAAATTTTGAATTATTAGACCTCAGTGATCTAGTTGTTGCAAGGTCATTTCATGAAGCATGGAGTTCAAAAACTGGTAGAAAAGCAACAAGGCAAGCTCTTTAAGTTTCTACAAAAGTAGGTAGGAGATATTATCTCATCCTCAGACGAGTAATTCATTCACTTCCTAAACAAAACTTTAGTAATTGAACAGTTATCCTGCCATTTCAAGTTAAAGTTGAGACTTCAACCTAAACGTCCATGTTTAAGCAATATGTTTCCAATAATACATGAGTCACGAACCCCAAACTCTTACAAGCATCATAGAAAATTCATAACTATTTACTACCAAAAATTTAGACAGCTGAGGTTTCAGTAATATACAGTAATCTCGCATACCTCGGGGATAAACAATAAGACGGCAATCCCGGTTCCCAATTTGAAACCTCCTGCTTTTGATGCAAAGGCCCGTAATCTTCCTCTTCTTGAGAAGATCCTTCAACCTAGTGAAATGCTCAATTCTCCAGGTGAATTTTCCCATATGGCCATCGGACTTCCTCGCCCCACCTATGCTCCTCACCCCACTCAATCCTCCATTCTTTGAGAAGTTACTACACTCCTTAATCACATGAAAGGACGTACTAAAAAATGCCGTATCATCCACCAAAAACCCCGACTCAGACCCAACAAAGTCCGACATCTTCATATAATCATTCCAGCCTAAACTAGTATTATCACCACTCTTATTATCAGCAGCAAACCTCCCATACGAGTCCCTATGCATATGATTCAACCCTGGCTTCTGATTCAGCACTGACATTCGAAACAAACACCAACAGCTACGATCAGCAACTACTGCCTTATCCGTATCTTTACTCTCCAAACACATAGATAAATACTCAACACCATTAACTGAACTCTGATAAACACTAATCCGTAAATTACACTCTCCAGCGGGAAAAACAGGGCTCATTATCTTTTGAGTCTTTATCATCTCCTTAAACAAACTAAAATTATGAACTTTCCAAGTGAACTTCCCACTCAAAACATCACCAACAGGACCACTGCTCACAACACAAGACCCCGTCGAATTAGATTGCATTTCATTGTTATTATCCCTTACAAAATTAAATGACTCATTCAAAAGAATAATGTCAGCAGTAACAACAATCGAATCATTATTATTACATAAAAACCCTTGTTTCGAGTCAAGAATTGGACCAGAGGGCGTAAAATCGCACCA
>JAUMHB010000002.1:97972-123722 GCA_032359685.1 Pittosporum tobira
TATTAAAGATAATAGATATGTCATACTTACTTTTATTAATAATAATTTTATTAATACTTTTGACATTTTTCATTATAGAACGGAAATGGGTGCGTATAAGAAACAGTTTATTGATAAAACATTATTTTGTCCTTATATATATGTTAGATGTTTAGATTTAATAATTTGTTTTTAAAATATAAGCAAATAATAGAAAACTATATTTATATATCTTTAAGAGAAACATACAATATTTAACATTTTGAAATTTATTTCATAATATGAGTTTAGTTGAGTAGTAAACTTACTCATAACATATTGAAGTGACAAGGTTTATATCTTGTTAACTACAATTAATTTTTTTAAAAGAAAAAAATGATTAGTAGTGGTATAATGGTCTACGTAAAATATAGAACCAAAATAACTGATTTGTGCTTTTTATATATACTAGCTCGATTGGGGCTAGATATAATTGTTTATTAATATATTATAAAAATTTATTGTAATATTTTATATAATTTTTTAATATTTAATTAGTTATAAGTTAAAACAATTGATATTATGTTTATAAATTAATAAATTATTTATTTATTTGATAAATAATTTTTCGAATTTTATTTTAAGACAAACCCTTTGATTTTATTTTTTTATAAATAATAATCTATTATAATTTTTTTAAGTTGATCAAATTTATGTTCACATATAAAAATAAATTAGAAGTTATTTATAATTTTTTATGTTTTTGTTACCCATTTTCTAATTCATTTATGTAATTAAACTTATTAATATACTTAAATAGGAATTATGTATTAAAGATAATAGATATGTCATATTAAAGATAATAGATGTGTTATACTTACTTTTATTAATAATAATATGTGTTAATACTTTTGATAATAGATATGTCATAATTTTTATTAATAATAATTGATATAAAATGTAAATATTAAACAATTATTGAATATTATGTAATTTTTTTTAAATAAATTTAAGTGTTGGTGTGTGTATATATATGAATTTTTACTGATTTGACCAATTTGTGTTGTTTTAATTTAGAGAAAATTATTCATATTTCTCTAATCTAATTTAGCTAACATTATAAATTAATTAAAAGTTAATTAAAGTTATAAATTCATTTAAGATGTATTAATAGTAATAAATGTGCAGTTTTCAATTTCATTATGAAAAGACATAAATAACCTTATTAAGATAGATAATGAAAGTATGAGTTAAGGAGCATAATCATCCTAAATTGGTAAAGTATTGAACCAAAAAAATTTGGTTTGTGTTATATATATATATATATATATAGATAGATAGATAGATAGATAGATAAATATAGATTTATTGATTTTCATTACATTAAAAATGAGAATAATACACCTACCTCTTCAATATTGAGTAAAAATATTTTTAGTAATTTTTAATTTTCTATACAACTAGTTAGATTATAGTCTGTAAATCTAACAAATATAAAATGATATGAACTACTAATTTTTACTTATTAATTTAACAAATTTTCTCTAATTTTTTTTTTTAGAATTAGTTGATAGAAGTGGTAAAACATTTATTATACTTTGAATGTTTGTCATATTATTAGATTGAGAAAAAAAATAGAAAAGAGTGTAGTATAATAATCTAAATCCAATAGATTACACTTTGAATAGAGTTTTTATGAAATTATCTTAAAATATGTTTGATTGAATTTCAAAAATTAAAGTAGATAAGATTTAATTGTATCTTATTTAAATACTTTTGAAAATTTTAAATATATCATTATAGACTTTTATGTTAATTTATAAATATATCCTTTAGATGACCATTGAAATTAAAATGTGGTTGAACTTTGCCTATATATATATATATATATAGTATAGATGTGAATTTACAAATATATTTTTTGAATGACCATCAAAATTAAGATATAATTGAAGTTAGCTTATTTACATATAGGGCTGATACAGCTTATTTGAAAACATATTATAAATTATTTAATAATCAAATTATTAAATAAGTGGTTAGTTCTGTTTGGTGTAATTTTTTAAAACAAATTATTGAATAAGTTTATGAAACTTAACTTTTTAGAAGTAATTATTATATGTTTTAGCAGCTTGTACAATCTAAAAGTAACTTATTAAATAAGCTGAAATAAACATAATTCTAAAATGTAAAAAATTATAATCATCCCAAATAAATGGAACCAAGCAAACACATTGTATAAAT
Source organism: Pittosporum tobira (assembly GCA_032359685.1). Taxonomy (NCBI): domain Eukaryota; kingdom Viridiplantae; phylum Streptophyta; class Magnoliopsida; order Apiales; family Pittosporaceae; genus Pittosporum; species Pittosporum tobira. Next base: position 100,175 of record JAUMHB010000002.1, read on the forward strand.
TTGTGTCTGTGTGGCATACTTACTTAAGAAAGGCCCAAAATCATTCGCACACATTTCATAAAGATATTACTCATTTGTTTCAAAGTTAAAAATATTTTTATAAATAAAATTATTTCACAGCAAATAATTTATTTTTAAATAATTTAAAATTTTATTATACTTATAATAAAATTAAAAATATTAATATAATTTATAAAACCAAAATAAATAAATATATTTATTAATTATAAATAGCAAAAAAAATAATTAACTGGCTTTAACTTTGGAACCAAGTAGTATTTGTTCTCGTATATTTTAGCTTGTGTCGGAAAGGTGGATTTTTATTCACTCCAAAATGTAATAGCAAGGATGTTAAAACACAAGAAATACTATATTTTGTATCTTATGGTACCGCCATTAAAATGTATTGTACGAGAATTATTGTAACATTTTTGTTTAAAGAAGTTTCATAAAGTAAATTGTTTAATTTATTTAAAATTTATCAAATATGAACCATCATTTTAATTTATACGACACTGTTTAGTACAATTTATAAAAAATTAATTTTAATAAATTAATTTTATGTTGTTTTTTTAGTTTGTGCACAAACTGTTTGATAATAATCTATTTCTCTGTATGTCCAGTTTGGTAACCACCCCACCCCACCAAGTGAAATAAATTTCTTGCTTTTTCACTTTGTGGCTTCTTCACTGATTAGCACAGCTTCGGCGGGAAGTATAGTTCAACATTCTCATCCGGAAAGAGAACATATGCAAAGTAACTGGGATTCCTTTCCTGAGAGCTACTGCTACATCTTCTATGCTCGATATTATTCACCGTAAAATTAGAATCTTTCCATATGCTTAAAGACTTGGACTTTATACCATCATAAAAAAAGGCGAAGACAGAACCGAAATTTTAAGAATATATACACTATTATGTGCATTGAGTGAATGTCACCTCCAGAAAAAGAATGCCCCCTTCGAATCTCAAGGAATAAAGCTATAAAACGCCATAGACCAAAGGCAACACAATTTCCAGAGGGAGAACAACAACGTTCAACCAAAAACCATGAGCACTCATGGCGCAAACAGTTCTGCAACAAATCAAAGGTTTAATAGGCGGCCTGGACAGATACATGGCGCCTATGCTTCTAACAACAATGAAGAATCAAGCCACATGTACTTTTCGTTTCCACCTTTGCTTCCTTTTCAGGCTACTCCGGTGAGTGTTCCTGCCTATCCACAATAAAAAAATAAATTTGATCAATAAATTATCAATAACAAATTTCTAGGTAAATATCTAGTTTTGATCATTATTACATGTATTTAGAGTGCCAGAGGTGCAGTTGATCGTTGGTGGCAATTTCAGGACCGAGCAATAGCAGAACCTTCTGGCTTAACCATGTATTTCTTATCATTCTTACCTTTATTATCACACAAGTATTTTCTGAATATATCATTTATTAAAAACTTATAGTCGCAAGATATATATATTCCATTACCTTGTGGTTTCAGAACTCCAGCCACTCTACCTGTGAGAGTTCTAGTCCTCAACAATTTTATGCCCAGAGATGCGAACCAGAGGACCAGACATTTGATTCCTGAGACCTCTACAAGGGTACCAACTCAACAAAATTCGCCAATCCTCACACAAGTTGAGTCCACACTAACCCAAGATGAGCAAACGACAGCCCTGAAAAAGCTGAAGAAAGAAGTATACAATCCGACGCCAAAGAAGATAATACAGAGACTAGGCCTGTATTATAGAAATAATAATGCCCAAAAAAGTTTCAGTGAAAAAGAAAAGGAAATAGATGACGAAGATGGTAAGAGTTGTGCCATCTGTTTAGAAGAGTTTGAGCCGAAACAGGTGGTCATGCTCACTCCATGCACTCATATGTTTCACGAAGAGTGTATTGTGCCTTGGGTAAAGAGCCATGGCCAATGCCCTGTTTGCCGATTTGCATTATGTGATAGAATCAGAGAAAGTGCAGTAATCTCAAACAATAACCAAGCAAACGCAAGTGCATTCGATGCAGGCGAGCTCATGTCAGCAATAAGAGCAAGGGAGGAAGCTTTTGCCTGGAGGAACACCAGAGCCCTACACGAATATTGAAGTTATTATATTTAAGCTGCTTTGGGAAGAGAAACAAGGAATATATATATATATATATAAGGATGTATTATGAATAAAAACAACATTATATTCTTCCCCAGAAAATGTCTATATGATATCAATAAAAGGGCAAGCACAAATATCAGTTAACAATGACTACAAGGCAAACTAGGCAAATAATATAGAAAAACAGCAATGTAAACGCTGGAGCTGGAAACCAGGCACACACTGTCCGTCCAAAAAAAGAAAAATTATGTTGACCATAAGTCTTTTACATATTTATTTACATGCAATTTGAACAGGAAGACATTGAAAAAAGACCCACAAAGCCCCAAACCACTACAAAACCTGGCCACATAACGATTCCTTATCTCCATCCATCTAGAAAATTAAAAGAAAACTTCTTGAATAACTCTTGAATTGCTATAGCAGCATTGAGCTTCACCCTTGGGGACCCACTATGACGCATCTGTATAAGCAATGCTACAACTGCTCCAAGGTCCTCCTTTACCGCTTGAGCTCCAACCGTCTGTCGAACTAGATATACAAATATGGCCGATGCATGTTCCATGAGTTCTTCATCTGTCAACGCATTGGTAAGACATTTCACGGACCCTGCCTCTATTAGTTTGCTGCAACTTTCCGAATCACGAGACATGAAAAGCAGAGTAGTTAAAGCAGCAACCTTGCCTTTTCCTATTCCCTCCAACACTCTTAATAGTGCACCAATTGCCCCAGGAATCCCCGCAACTCTCGCCCTGCAATCATGGGCCCCCTCCGCCTCACAGAGGCCCAACAAGGTATAGATAGCAACCTCCTTTGCTTCATCTGTATGTCCGTTTATAATAACGTGAACAATTGATTCCCCTGCTTGCTCGATTACAAGACTCTTGTTACTTTCAGGCTTGGATAAAAAGTATATTGCTTTCATAGAAATCCCTTGCGCAAATGAATGATCAGAAAAAAGCAGTCTTTGAAGGATATGGATACCCCCAGCTTCAGCAATGTGAGCCTGGGTCTCTTTTCCACTTTTCGCCAGCAAATGAAGCTCGTGAGCCGCAATTATGTTGAGTCCAATTGACTCGTGAGAAGCCAACAGTTGTACAAGAAGTCCTCCTGTGGCTTTGTTAGCTTCTGTAACTGCTCTGGTGGGTAGAAGTCCGGACAAAATTTCCATGGGGTCAAAGTCAAAGGATATCCCATGAGCAAGACACCACCTGGAAATTACACTTTTAAGAGCCCGATTAGGAACAAGGTAAGGCTGGGCAAGCTGCTGCCGAGTCATCGGGCAGCGGCGGTTCCCATTTTGCAGCCATTCAGATATCGAAGCGCGATCATAGGTTTGTCCAGTTGATACAATAACTGGATCTTGCATCAATTCCAATGAAATTGGACAACAATATTCTATTGGGAAATCTTTTTCCAATTCCTCGGGCTCTGGCTGCCCAAGTTTAATTTTGACTTCATCCTCCTCGAATCCAAAGAACAAGAATCTGTAGTAATGCACGACTGCAAGAATCCCCTTAAGTATTTCATTTTCATCTATCATTATCCATTTTCCGAGAAACTCCATCTCACTTCTACAGGTTTTTGCATCCTGAATTCCCAGTACATCCAAAAAAATTGTTTTGAGCTCCGCTTTTTCTGGTACCCTTCCAGCCTCGAAGTCATCAACAAAACCCAAAAGCATCATATTTATTGCTTCTTCTAGTGGGTTAATCATGTAAACTTCTTTTTTCCTTAATTGCTTTTTCAAAAGTTCAATATATTCCACCACATCTTCACATAAATCTATTTCTTGTAAAGGGAACATTTCCAAAACTATCAACATTTCCTTACAAATATCATAAAGTCTGCGTGAGATCTCAGAACTTTGCAATAAAATCGCTATGCGACTTGACCTGAAGCAAAGATCATCTAATAATATCTTTGATTGATAGAGCAAAAAGAAAAGCTTCTTTAAGCATAATATAACATTTGCAGGTAGCACACAAGATTTCATACTTTGAATATATTCAAAAAGTACAAACAAGATCTCAACCTTCCATATCAAAGATCGGAAATCTTTATGACAAACTGGTAATGATAAAGCGGAAAAAGAGGCAATGACTTGTTTGGTTTTAACAATAAGTAGTTCGATAAGACCTGACTCACCGAGTATTGACTGCTCATAAGGTGTGCTTTCAAATATCAATGGTGGCAATTCCTCTGAATCCATATTCAAAGGTTTGTTGAGCGCTCCGACAAGAACAATTTTTGGGAAACAACTTACAAATCTTTCAATTCACTTCTCTTTAAAGTAAGGGATTCATGATTTCAGTGAGATTTTGCGGGCCCTTACTCAGATCGGAAGAAGAAGGATTGAAATTTGACAGTTGGAGAGAGAAATATATTTCGATGAGAAGTCATATAAGTGCTAATGCAGTAGTGGGGTGATGGGGCAGGTAGTGATGATGCAATGGTGCTTACGTGGCGACTTGTGCGGTAGAGGTGATGACAACGCAGAGACGTGAGAAACTGAAAGAGTGTGAGAGGATAAGGCATAGACGCAGAGATGTGAAAGATGGAAAGAATGTGAGAGTTAATCATAGAATTGGGTTTCGCTACATGTAGCATATAAGGTAAAAATTGTTGCAAAAGGGGGCGGACCGTTGGGATTTTAATTGATTATTTCACATTTAACCACAGTCAACCAGTTCGGTAACAGTTAATCAGTATATAGAGTCTAACGAAGAAGACTAAGCTCTTGATGTGATATTTTTGGAAAACGTAGGAGGCGCATTGTCCAGCTTTATCTCTTCTTAAGTTCTTAACCTTCTACTCTTACCATCTCTCATTATCGGCCAAACTGCATAGACAAAACTTTTGTTTGAAATAACTACTTCATTGTTCACAAGCACAAAAGACTCTGTAGGGACCTCAGAACATAAATAAAACAGAGATCACACAAAGTAAAGCACTTCTCATTGCATAAAACTCATTTTTATAAATAATCTGGATCAAATCCCTAAGACTTTACACTCATCCCCAGCAAAAGTAGAAGTTCTCTACTTCAGAATTTAAAAATAACTGTAGCAGTAAAAGAGTACAACATGCTATAGTTTGACATGCTATGCAGAGGTCTCAAAAAAGCAAAGTGCTAGGGGTCTCAAATTGGTCTCAAATCCACATGGCAATAATACATAGGTTTATTAACATGATGGTTGGTCCTAATCAATGACAACCAACCTGCATACTGAATCCATGTGTTTTTGATACTGATTTGAGACCTCAATTTTCAGACCCCCAGCATTACTTGCGAAATAAACCTCAAGTGTAACACTAGTTTACACAAGCTACCATTCCATTTATCATATCAAAGATGGGTGAAAAACTCAATGAGGCTAAACAGAAGTATTATTCATATGAAAAAGTAAATGATAGGACAAGAGGGGAGGCTCTGTCCTCCAAGCTCAGTTTGTCTATGATTCTTCTACTTCTTCTTTAATGTTATGAAATTCTATTTAGACACAGTGTGGACAACCTTATGCTAATTTGTGACATGAATTAGTCTAATATGTACCACAAAATGTTTGAATCTGTGGTACTATATTCATAAAAGAGCCTCTCCTTTTCCTAATAGTAACGCAATCTATATCAATTTCACCAATTTCGAGGCATGATAATCTCCATTCACTCTTCTTCTCTGCTTACATGAGTACAGGAGGGGGGAGGGGGAGGTGAGGGGGAGATGAATACCCAGAAGCACATGCTATGTTTAACTAACTACTAATACACACACAAGTTGCAACAGAGCAACCAGAATGCGTAACTTTCCAAATTCAGATGGTTATTTAGCATATTGGCATGAACTATTCTACTTTTGTCCCCATTCATGGCATTTAATGGAAATATAGGAAGAGATATTAAATCAAATAAAAAATATTAAACAGATTACCTATTCAAAACAGTGAGGCGGGAGGAAATGGAGATGCCCATGTCCTGATTTCTCCGACTTTAAATCTCTGAATGTGTATCTGTGTGTATAAACGTCCTCTTCTTTTGATTAATGGGTCTGACTCCAAAAACCAGTGGGTTGCTATTTGCTTACATCCCTTAGGCCACTCCTCCAGTTCTGAGTGCGTTCTTGACTTGGATTGAAAACGCAGTGAATGAAAGCGCAGTCTTTCTGGATTTCTTGCAAACCCCTTCTCAGCGATTATCATCTTTCTGGTAGGATGGACAGGTATCGGCTGTGCTCGTTTCTTCGACAATTTTGCAGTCGATACGAAGCACGGTTAAATTAGGAGTAAAAAAAATAAATAAATATGCTAAAAGGATATATTATATGTCAACTTAATAAGTTGACTCAACTTAAACATAAATCAATTATAAAATATTTTTGAATAAATTATTCATTCCATTTTAGTCATTTTCGAAAATTAGACACTCCTTAAGGATGTTTTAAAACAAATACATCTATAAATAATTATTTATTTTTAATGATTTTAAATTGAAAAATAAATACTCCCCACTTATTACTTATCATCTCATTCCTTTTTATCCTCCCCCACTTCCACCAATACAATGACAACCATTTTAATAATTAACATAAAATTAATATAAATAATAAATAAATAAATTGATTCATAAAATTGTTAATTTTTCAGATATAGCCAATGACATAGTCACCACACTCATAAAATAATAGGCTTATCTATATTTCACTATTAAATGTAATTCTATTGTGTCTTAAAATAATATTTTCTAAATTTTAAAAACAAATAAACTAGATATCATTATAATTGTCCTAAGATAAATAACATTATGAATATTTTTTAATGATCTCTTATCTTTTTAATCCTCTCTTAAGTATGACGTGAGTGGTTCCTTATTAGGATTGTAAAAAATATATAATTTTATTGTATTAGCTTTCTTACAGCCACATAGGTGGATAGATTGAGTACTTTCCACATTATCAATTTTATATCCCATCAAAAATCGAAATTATAAAAGTCAATTTGACCAAAGAAAAAGAATAGCCAGAATTAGTTAAAATATTTGACCTTAACATTTTTTGCACACTAGCAGGCAATAAAATCCTGCAGAAAATTCCAAATCTTGTCTAAAAAATCTAGCTTACCGAAAAAGAGAGTGGAAACCCAATTGGGCACTGAGAAATGGACACGTAATAGTTTCAGAACCACATCCACTCCCTTTAAATACCAAAACTCTTCCCTCTCCTCTGTTTCAGAGCCAAGCTTCAATTTCACCCCATTCAGGTGCCCTTTTCTTCTTTAATTTTGATGTTATGATTTGTTCAATTTCATGTTTATAATCTCATTAGATAAAAACCGGATGATTTCATTACATGAAAACTAAGTTATTTAACAGGATTGTTGTTATATGTAGTGTAACTATATACCTCTTAACTGCTTATTTTTTCACATTTAGATTTAGTGACATATCATAGATGCATCATATGATTCATATCACTGTCTTGATTCGTGTTATCGTGGTGTTTATGCGAAGGAAACGATTTATCCGGAAGGGTTCATTTTGATATTGAAGTTTATCTAAGCTACAAATTTTTTGAAAATATTACTTAAATATTCTTTTAGAATCTTCTGGGCATTTATAAAGCAAAAACCTTTACTCGAATTGAGCATGATACAACTATAATAACGTAATCTTTTCATATTTGAGCTCTATATAACAATTAAGTAGGATGTTCCTTTGATTTCTCTAGTTTCTTCGTAACCTAGCGTTGGGTAAATGTAAGGATCATCAAATCAAGCAACTTTGTAGGTAATTAAGCATATAAGTTCAACTTTCACCTTGGACCAGTTTTTTGCTTGTTAATTTTTTTTTTTCATCTCTAATTATATTATATTTTTCTTTTAGTTTTCTGGCAATAAATTTTTAATCCCTAGCCCTTGTTGGTTTGAGACTAATCCCACTGATACACACGATCACCCACAAATCATATGTATAATCCGGATTTTTTATGCCTATTGTGTAATTAAAGTCTTCCTTCTACGTTTTAGAGTTGTGAATATATCATGTTTCAAATTTGAGACAGAGCAGCCTCCCCAAAAACAAAAAACAAAAAACAAAAAAAACCACCACAACACCAACCCAAAATTAAAAAATTAATTAAATAAAAGTAAGGAAGACATACATGGGTTAAAGTAGCGTCACTAGGAAGTGTTTGGTATTGAAAGTAGGATGGTATTAGGATTTTGTTGTAAAGAATGTGAGGGAAATAGTTTATAGTGGGAAAATGATGCAGGACAATATAGAATTGGTAGAAAAGATAGATTTTCTGCCTCTCTTTGGTATTCATGTGCTATATTGGTTATGGAGATTATTAAATGAATTTAGAAACCATTTTTCTAGATGTTTTGTTCCCAAATGTATTTACTTGTTCTCCACGTACAGTGATTTTTTGTTGTCGACTACTCCAAGATGGCAGCATCCTCTGCATGCCTTGTCGGAAATGGTTTATCTACCAGTACTACTAAAACTGTTTTGAGCAAGGATTTATATGTAAGGCATCTTTACACTTCCTCAAGTTGCCCATCATTGGTTAAGTCATCAAAAGCAATCGCCATAAAAGCTTTGGACGAAAGTCAACATGAAGGAAGAAGAGGCTTTTTTAAATTGTTACTTGGAAATGCGGGACTTTCCCTACCTACATTAGTAGGCAATGGAAATGCTTTGGCTGATGAGCAAGGAGTTTCTAATTCGAGGATGTCTTATTCTCGGTTCTTAGAGTATTTGGATAAAGGCAGGGTGAACAAAGTAGATTTGTTTGAGAATGGAACAATTGCGATTGTCGAGGCTGTTTCTCCCGAGTTGGGTAATCGGGTTCAGAGAGTTCGTGTGCAACTTCCGGGACTCAACCAGGAACTCCTTCAGAAATTTAGGGAAAAGAACATCGACTTTGCTGCACATAATGCTCAGGAGGACTCCGGCTCTCTTTTATTCAACTTGATTGGAAATCTGGCTTTCCCTCTAATCTTGATTGGAGGCCTTTTTCTTCTCTCGAGGCGGTCCTCTGGAGGAATGGGTGGCCCTGGTGGGCCTGGTTTCCCCCTTCAATTTGGTCAATCAAAAGCTAAGTTCCAAATGGAACCAAACACTGGCGTAACATTTGATGATGTTGCTGGAGTAGATGAGGCTAAGCAGGATTTCATGGAGGTTGTGGAGTTTCTGAAGAAGCCTGAGAGGTTCACAGCCGTGGGCGCTCGTATTCCTAAAGGGGTTCTTCTTGTGGGTCCACCGGGAACTGGGAAAACCCTTCTGGCCAAGGCCATTGCTGGCGAGGCAGGTGTTCCATTCTTCTCAATTTCTGGTTCGGAGTTCGTTGAAATGTTTGTTGGTGTTGGTGCATCTCGAGTGCGTGACCTTTTCAAGAAGGCCAAGGAAAATGCTCCCTGCATTGTATTTGTTGATGAAATTGACGCTGTTGGGAGGCAAAGAGGCACTGGAATAGGAGGAGGGAATGACGAAAGGGAACAGACCCTGAACCAGCTTTTGACAGAAATGGATGGTTTTGAAGGAAACACGGGTATTATCGTAATTGCAGCAACTAATCGTGCAGACATTCTTGACTCTGCCTTATTGAGGCCAGGCCGTTTTGACAGACAGGTAATTAAGTTGATTAAATTATGCAGCATTTATTTATTTATGAATTATGATTATATACTAAATTTGAGTTATGGTGTTAGGTATCTGTTGATGTTCCAGATGTACGAGGAAGAACAGAGATATTAAAGGTCCATGGTAGCAATAAGAAGTTTGATGCGGATGTATCTCTTGAGGTGGTAGCTATGCGAACACCTGGTTTCAGCGGAGCGGATCTTGCAAACCTCTTAAACGAGGCTGCTATATTGGCTGGTCGGCGTGGGAAGGCAGGAATCTCTTCGAAAGAGATAGATGATTCAATTGATAGGATAGTCGCTGGAATGGAGGGGACTGTTATGACAGATGGCAAAAGCAAAAGTCTGGTAGCATACCACGAAGTTGGCCATGCCATTTGCGGGTACGTACAAACATACCCCACCTCTTTTTTTAGTATCAATTATTTTTTTTTCAAACAATTCATGAGGAGAACTTTATCGAATGTTGTTTATTGTATTTGTTTTGTGCAGGACTCTTACTCCTGGTCATGATGCTGTTCAAAAGGTAACCCTAATCCCACGTGGTCAAGCAAGAGGCCTGACCTGGTTCATTCCTTCGGATGACCCAACCTTGATCTCGAAGCAGCAACTCTTTGCAAGAATTGTTGGCGGACTTGGTGGAAGGGCTGCTGAGGAAGTGATATTTGGTGAATCAGAGGTGACCACAGGTGCAGCTGGTGATCTGCAGCAGATCACTGGATTGGCCAAACAGGTAACTAACTGTTTGAGTCGTAGAGTTTTGATTTTGATTTTTTTTTGTTGTTGGGGAATTGTTAGTATAAAATTAACTTGATATTTAGCTAGACTGAAATCCTTACTGCTCCCTTTCATTCCACAAAGAGAGTTCCATTTTAGTAACAAATTTGGTCTATAAAAAGAGTCCCATTTCTATGATTATATTATATATTGGCACCAAGTCCTTAAGTTTAGCATTACAATTTCTGTCATGCTGCCACTATTAAACTAAACAATAATTCCTCCGTTTCAAAATAAATGAACATTATTGATTTTAAAAAGTAAATTTAACATTTTCAAATTCAAATTGACATGAACGCATTCAAGTATTTAAAAAATTATTTTTAGTAACTACTGTACTTACCAAATGTGGAGTAGTTTACACTTTTCACTATTGTATTGACTGTAATCAAATGAATTCATATCAATTCAAATTTGAAAATTTTTAAATTTGAATTTTTTAAAGTCAATAGTGGTCTTATAGTTTAGAATGGAGGTAGTATTATATGGAGCACAAGGAGTAATATTGAAATATATTGCCTAATGAAGCTTATTCCAGTTGTTGTACTTTGGTAGGATATTCCGTATTGTAGGGAGTCATCAAATTTTTTCAAGATCTAAGAAATTTAAATTTGAAAAATATTCAAAACATTTCCTATAGAAGTTTCATATGTTGCTTTATAGCGTGGTTCGACGCCCACTTTTTCCTCCATTAGTTAATCCATTTGGCAGTGTTGCTGAACAATTATATGGGTTTGTTGCAGATGGTAACCACATTTGGCATGTCTGAAATCGGGCCATGGTCACTTATGGACTCGTCTGCTCAGAGTGATGTTATCATGAGAATGATGGCTAGGAATTCAATGTCAGAAAAGCTAGCTGAAGACATTGATAGCGCTGTCAAGAGACTTTCGGATAGTGCATATGAAATTGCTTTGAGCCATATAAAGAACAATCGTGAAGCAATGGATAAGATAGTGGAAGTTCTTCTCGAGAAGGAGACAATGACCGGAGATGAATTCCGAGCAATCCTTTCCGAGTTTACCGAAATTCCTGTTGAGAACCGTGTGGTGCCTTCAGTACGAACTCCGGTCACTGTATAATAGCATTCATAAATACCGTTACTTGTAATTGCCTTCAGTACGAACTCCGGTCACTGTATAATGGCATTCATAAATACCGTTACTTGTAATTATGCTCGATCATAGTTTCTTCAGCTATTAAATGTATAACAGTGTAACATTTCCATCTCATATACGTCACAGTACTGAGCTAATTTGAATAGTATTACCCTAATTTGTGCCTTTGTAGTATTTCGATGGTCTTATTATAGTCCGTGGCAAATTCTTCGACATTGAAAGAAATCCATTGTTCAGACAGAGTAAATTACAGATTTGCTGAAAAAGACCTGGCACATAGCGTTCTATCAAGCACCAGCTACTCTTCCATGATTTTTTTTTTTTTTTGTACATTTAATACCTTGTTGACTTGAGTCAACTAATTCGAGATTGTAGCTGCCCAGTGTCCCCAATGATGGAAATTAAGGAGTCGTCAAGTTCAACCATTCTTATCTGCAAAGTCACAAATTTTCTTATCTACAAGTTGCCACGCCAACCAAACACAAAAGATGCACCTCAAAACTTAAAGAAAGAATTGATGATGATAGTAGTATGATACACCTCAAGAAAAATGAGACACAGTTCGCACAGGAATGGATGATAACCAAACAACTGTCGAGAAAAAAAGAATTTATACATTTTGCGGACAAACAAAAAACCTTCAGAACATACTATCACCCTTCCTCAGACCCATGACCTAGATATATCTATTAGGCTCACTATTATCATTCTCACCTCCAGGATACTGCACATTCCTTTATTGGTGACCTCCAAATCTTGGGAATCAAGAGACTTCTTTTCTTAACATTTGCATGAGGAATATCAGCAACAACATTTAACCTCCTGTTCTCGCATCGGAAGCTAATTACCAGAAGACGACCAAGTATAAAGAGGGGAAGAAAAATAAAGAAAAAACTAATAGTTCTGATCTTAATAACCCTAAAACTAACAGGAAGCCTATGCAAGAAACATTCCACCAGCAGATCCAGCATATATGTTTCCAGCGGAGAAGCAAAGCAAAGTTGATTGAAAGAACAAACCAGAACCAAAGTTGATTTCAAGGAGTGACATCATCTTCTGCTTCAGAGGAGGCTGGAGAATCAGTGGCTTCAGCAAGATTTTCAAGCATTAATATAACTTCATTTGTGTCGTCCAGATAATATTTGGCTTTGCTAGGCTTCTGTCCAACTGTGCAGGCAAATACCGAAGTGTTGGACGAAATAATATTTCGTGATATTGCACTACCAATTATCTCAAACATGTCCTCATCTGATCTATCATCACCGATGCAAAGCACAAAATCAGCTTGTTTTCCACTTTCAGCCATTGAAGTGAAGATTTTTTCCGCAACTAGGCCTTTGCTAACTCCCTGAACAAACATAGCATGATAGCATTTCAGGTTTCAAGTTGCTGACACAGAACATCAAACTTCCACATTAATAACTACATTTTGTGTGTGTGTACAGCATATATATTATGGATAAAAGTTACTGAATATGTTAAAATTGTAATGCATATATATTATGGAGAGAAGTAACTGAATATATTAAAATTGTTATGCAATATTAGACTTGAAAAGCCAGGACTGAGGTAATAATGACTTGCCTGGGGTTTGACTTCTACAATGAATTGACCACTTTTCACCGCAACAGGTTCATTTGCTAAAACACTTTCAAGATGATCCAACATCTCCTTTGCTTGGGCAAATCCGAAGCCTGGGTCCGCATCCCTGTACTGCCAGACTAGAGCACTTTCTTTGGTTTCGATAGAAGAACCATCTGTTGCCTCGGTATACAATTTCATCACGGGTTTAGCCATCTCCATCCAACCAAAATCAGTGCTTTGACCGCAAACTTTCCATTCTTCATCATGCGACCATCTGTAATGTTCCATAAATGACAATCAAAATAACTTGTTAGAGAAAAAGAGTAAGCAAAGAAAAAAGGTGGTGTTCTAGTTTGAAAATCAAGACTTGATATAAATTTAATATTTAAATACCTCATGAAATAGCCATGTTCTGCAGCAATTCCAAGCCTCGTGCACGAAGAAAGTTTATTGCTTAAGCTCTCCCTCCCTCGTCCACTGACAATGAAGACTGTATTATTGGGATCCCCACAAAGCTTATTAAGGATTGAGATAACCTCTCTACTCGGAGTCTTGATAATGGAATTCTGGGGCATCACTGTGCCATCATAGTCCAGCAGAATGGCCCTTCTTTTAGCCTTTATGTAAGCCGACACAATATCATCTATAGAAAGCTTTCTAAAATTAGGATCTAGTGCCACAACCCTAAACCCAAAGCCTAACCCGATCCCCCAACATCTTTTCCTGAAATGATCAGCACAGGTTCTCTCCATATCCTGCAAGAAGCTACGTGACCAATAAGCAACATCATGAGTGCTAACATAACGATAATGCTTTTCGTGTCTCAACTGTTTCTCCGGCTCAGCCATCGATATAGCCTCGTTCATTGCCTCTGCCGTTGCATCAACATTCCATGGGTTGACACGAATCGCTCCACTGAGTGAAGGGGAACATCCGATAAATTCTGACACCACCAACATGCTCTTCTTGGGTCCGCTCAAATCCGAACCTTCTTCTGCACCAGATATTCCCTGTCTACAAACAATATATTCATACGGCGTCAGGTTCATCCCGTCCCGAACCGCTGTGACAACGACACACTCGGCAATGCTGTAATAGGCAATTCTTTCACTGATTGACAAAGGCTTGTCAATAAAAACTATAGGTTCATACCCAGACTTCCCAAATTTCTCATTGATTCTCTTGCAGCTTTCCAGTATTTCTGCTTGAGTTTCCTCCAGATCCACCCCTTTACCTCTTGCAGGGTTTGCAATTTGGACCAGCACAGCTCTTCCTTGCCACGTTGGGTGCAGATTAAGCATCTGCTCCATTGCCAAAAGTTTCAAGTTGATACCTTTAAAGACATCCATGTCATCAACCCCAAGTAAAACACATTTCCCTTCGAATTTCAGCTTGAGCTCCCTTACCCTCCACTCTTTATCAGCGAGTTTCATCACCGACTCAATCTGACCCATATGAATCCCAACTGGCATAATCTTTATCCCAACGGTCCTTCCAAAATAATCCAACCCTATGTAGCCCCTCTTTGATTGATACTCTATACCTAACATCCGACTACAACAAGAAAGGAAATGTCTAGCATAATCAAAAGTATGAAAACCAATAAGATCGGAGTTAAGTAGAGCCTTTAAAATTTCTTCCCTGACAGGAAGTGTTCTGTAAATCTCAGAAGAAGGAAACAGGCTGTGAAGGAAAAACCCCATTCTCAAACGGGTAAAGCGCCTCCTCAAGAAGGTCGGAAGCGCCATTAGATGATAATCATGAATCCAGACAAAATCATCCTCTGGATTTATCACCTCAATCACTTTCTGTGAAAACAACTTATTGGCCGCCACATAAGCTTCCCACATTGAACGGTCAAACCGACTTCCACGGTCAGCAGAATATGGCAGCATATAGTGAAAAAGAGGCCACAGCTGCTTCTTGCAGAAAGTATCATAGAACTTCTCCAGAAGATTTGGCGGAAGGAAAGTCGCAACGCATTTAAACCTCTCCAGAAGAATTTGGGCAACGTCATCCTGCTCGATTGGGTGAACATCGACACTCAACGACCCAATATATAGCACTTCCATATCTTCAGGAAAACCATCCTTGAGTCGCAAAAGCAATGAGTCCTCGTCCCAACTAAAACTCCATCCTTTATTATCGGGCCTTCGTTTCGCTTTCAGGGGTAACTGATTAGCCACAATGATCATCCTGTCCGAAGCAAGTGAAGAGGGATTATCAGAGCAAGTACTATGGGCCTGATCATCATCAAGCTCTGAAATACTCCCCGGAACAGTCATTACCCTCGAGAGCCCCCGCCTCCGTTCCCGTTCCCGACCCATTATTGGGAAATTCCCAGATGCCAAATCTAAAAGATTGGTATACGATCTGGACATCATCTTAATTCAAGTTTCTCTTAACTCCTTTCAGAAATACCCTAACAGAATCTCAACACAGAACCAAAAACCCTTGATTCTTGTTTTTTTGTGATTAGTAATTTCAAAATTATCTGCACAAAAGAAAGACCATCATTTTCACATAATTGACCAAATTTCAAAAGATAGCATAGAATATATCACAACCAGATTCAAGCAGCGTGCAAGAATAAATGAAATCAAACAAAGTTTCAATATTAGATGTCCATTTATCTGAACTCCCTTTAAAAACCCTGAGAGGGCCTCAACACAAAACCCAGAAACCCTCGAATTCTTGTTTTATTTAACATTAGTAATATCAAATTATATGAAATAAAAGAAGACCAACATTTTCACATAATGGACCAAACATCACCAAATAAACTATCACAAATCAGATTCAAGAACGGTACGACAACAATAAATGATCAAAACAAACAAAGTTACAGTATAAGATCAAAAATAGAGATGCCCATTTACAATAACTACAAAAACAATTGATCTATACAATACTCAGATCATAACAAATTAGAAATCACAAAACCCCATTTCTCAGATCCCAAATAAATCAAAGAAATGAATGTTAAATCTAACCTCGGAGTCGTAATCAATGAGCTTTGAATCTTGAGAGTTGAATTGGGAATGATTTCTAGGGTTTTATACAAGTAAACAAAAGATCTACGGGTTGTTCTCTGGCAGTATATGTATGTATATATTGTTTATATATGTAGTGGTGATCTCTTAACATTTACAAGGAAAGTCTAGGATATGAATATTCAGGAGAATAATATACTCCATAAGAGGAAAAGTAGTAAGTATGATGTACCAAAAAAAAGAATAGTAGTAATTATTAATTCGATTAGATTAGATTAGATAAAAATGGATAATCTATCATCCGAAACTGAACGCGGTAACAAACAGGTTGAATGCTAACCTCACTCAGACTGTGTGGTGGTGTTTTGTCACGGACACCAACAAAATTGTTGCTTGGCAGGTGAGACCTAGATAAAAATATTTTTTATTAGGAAAGTACAAAAGCATTACAATTTATGAATTTACCTGAGCTATTTTTATATATAAATATTAATCCCCTTTGCATAAGTTTGAATCAAGTGATTTAAATTTTATTAATTTCATTGGTTTAAAAAAATTAATTTTTCCATCTTAAAAAAATAATTAATTTATTATTGCATTTTAGAAAATAGTTAAATATTTATCATAAAAATTAATTACAAAAATAAAAATAAAGATAAAATATAATAACACATAAAAAGTTGACTAAAGATACTCCCCATCTGCTACTTTTGAAATGTACAAATCTTGGGTAACACACAATTTAATAGAGTGGTATTTTATACATTTTGTTTATGAAATTATTTATGTTTTAAAATAATATTAATGTCACGTATATTGAAAATAGACACCATCATATTAATTAATGACATAATATAAGTTAAAAAATAATTTATTTATAATGATTTACATGTTTTATATTCATAATATAGTTAATTTTATATTAATAATTTGTTGAAGACGAATTAGGAGTCGCTACGTGACACGTTAATCGACTATTATAACTGATTTAATTTTATCAATTAATTACATACGCAAACAGGACACGCTAATGGATTTAATGGTTCAAAGTTGGGGAACACAGGCCATTCCTATGGAAAGTTGTGGTCGTACCCATCGGCTTTGTGAGAGGGTAATTTAAGTGAGCACGTGTGAAGATGACCGTGACGGTGACAGTAGCACTGCTGGCGAAGCGAAGAGGATAAGGTTTTGCCAGCCGTCTTCCCACAAGTGCTGTCATCCAGACGCTCTCACCAACCTCGTGTGCCGCACATCGTTTTGGGACAATTCCTCGTCTCTAATTCGAGCGCGTTGAAAACTTCTTCAAAGGGGCGTGTGTCGGCAGATACATACTTTGAAAGTACAAGTGGATTGGGATGAATGCTGACTAGGATTGCCAGTTGGCTTTGTCGGAAAGCTCATAACGCGTCGTGGAAGCCGGTACAAATACAATTTCTCTGTTTCTATAAATCTTCTTTTTCTCGTTTTATTTATTCTTTTTTGAGGGTCAAACAGCTCCTATAATTAGTGCCGCGTTTGGGAGAAGGGAAGATTTTATTCATATTATTGTCAACAGATAATCTGGAAAGAATCCACTTTTTTACTTTTACTTGTATATATATAGTTTAATTAATGATGATGAAATAGTAAAAGAATTGATCCGACCAATGTCACTGTAATTTTAGTCAAAGCAATTGACTAACAACATTTACTAATTTTTTTAAACGTCTTAATATGTACAACATTTTTTTTTTATATAAAATGTTAATTGAACTGAAAATAATTATAAATTAAAAAAATATATCTATTAATCACTTTTTTCAATTAAATTGAGAATATTGGTGTACCTAACTTATAATATTTTTAGAATTAATGAAAAAAATAAACTATAATATATTCCAAACAGAGAAGAATCAAATAATATTACTCATTTTTCAATAATTAATTTTAGTTTTTTAATATACATAAAAAAAAAAAATTAAAAATCTAACGTCGATTACTCTATACGTTCTCAGATTCAAAACCATAAAGGCAAGTGACACTTGGACCAAATGTATTTTAAGATGTTGCAACTTCACCTCGCATTTACAAAATTAATTTGAAATGAAATGATTCGCGTAGCGTTCACGGTGGAACACGGGGATGTGTCAAACAATCTCCCGCTCCGGAGGCGAGCGCCTTATCCATTAGGCCACGCGACCGAAACATAAAGATCATGAAGATGAATAGTATTTTGATTATGTTTGACACAGTTATTTTATAATAATTTAAAATTTATTTGTTAATTAAAATAAATTATAATCTAAAAATATATATATATATATATATTGACCAGATTTTTCAAATAAAGTAAAAATATTGTTATGCTCAATTTATAATTTTTTAAAAATTAAAAAAACAAATATTTTTTAAATATTTTGTTTTTAAAAATAAATTATAAATTAAAAAAACAAATATTTTTTAAATATTTTGTTTTTAAAAATAAATTATAATTAACTCCAAGCATGGCCTTTGTCTTTTAGCAAACAATAATACTTGACTCGGTGATATATATTTTATGCTAAATCCCCGTGTTTTCTCCTATTTTTGTTTCTTGGACATTTAATATAAGGACTAAAATTAATTGAATTATGTTATTTAAGGGGCACCTTAGCCCTCGACATTGGTATTTTAAAAAAATAAATTAAAAAAATAAAGTTATTAATTTTCTAAACATGAATTATATCATCAAATACTTTTTCCTTTTTTTTTTTAATTTTAAACATGAATAACTTCTTTTTATCTACCTAAGATTTGAACGAACTTTTTTTGTTACAAGGAAAAATCAAATCAAATCAAAATAAGATTCCATAATCTTTTACACATACTATTCAGCTTGATTTATTAGGGTTTGCTGATGGGCTTGTCGGCCACGCAACCCAAAAGCTTATAATAACCCATTTCCATTACAGTTTTTCAATTAATATGATTAGTATTTTTTGGTTCAGTATATATATTAAGAGTTTATTTTTTCAATTAATTTTTATAAGTTTTTTGCATTATTTATTAAGAGTTTAACTTAATTTATTAATTTATTATATTTTTTAATTTAATATATTAACATAAACAATAGTTTTTTTTAAGTTTCGTTGAAGTATAGTTTTGTATGTTATATATATAATTTCTTTATGATCAATATGATAGTTATAATAATTTGCATGTCTTGATACAATTGTTCATCTGTTTTTTGTATGCAAGTAGAATTATTTGCATGCATTTTATTTTTTGAAAGTACTATTTCAACAAAATATAAATTTTAAAAGTAAATGTAAAAGTTGTTACGTTCTTACGGAAAAAGAAATTAACAAATTAATAAAATAAAGAGAAAAAACTCAGTGCCTACCCAATTTTAGACTCGAATTTAAGCTCATTTTATGATCGACTTATTTAAGCCCAATCCATTTAAATGTGATTCACCCATTTATCAGATCCAATGATTTCCAAAATTTGATACCACAGGTTCTCCTTTTTTGTTTAATCTGAACTTTGAACGTAAAAGTGAACGAAATGAGTGAGCACAAAGCAATGACATCAATAACGAAGAAAAAGGAATAAAGTAAACGACATGATTGCATAATAAAGTGGAAAATAGTCCGTATAACAGAAAAAATGAAAAAAAAATATAATGTGATGTATTTTAATAAATAATTATATTTTATTATACATTTTTAATAAAATAAAATAAATTTATTTAAAATATTAATTTTACAACCTTCTAACTAGGAAAGAGCAAAGAACCTGATGAATCCGCAAAACCGTTCCAAACCCGCAAAACCTGCACCACATATAACATATACCAATAGTTTTGAGTTTGGATTTGGATTTGGTAAATAAAATAAAAGTTCATAAATATACAGTTATGGGTGCAAGTTTAATTCTAACCCGCACCAACGAACTTGCACCCGCATCAATAATTGTTATATATATATATATATATATATATATATAGTTTGTGAATAATTTTATGTTTATATATAGTTGTGTATTTGCTAACATTATTGATAAAAAAATTAATTTTTGTTCATGTCTTAAAAATTTAAATATTAGCTTAGATTCTTTTTCATTGATTCTCTCCCAATTTATTAAGAGTTTATTTTAAATGTTTTGTATAACTATTAAAAGTCAAATTGCCATGACATATACATTTTATTTTGAAAGTTATGAATTTCATTTGTTTAATTAATAAAATGGAATTCCACTTTGCTCCAACATACATGATTGCATTGTTTAATTATAAGACATTGAAACTTGCATGTTTAATAGTATAAATGATATAATGAAACTTAATTAAAGTATACTACAATAAATTATAGTTTTGCACAAATTATCAAGTGACAATTTGGTCATATTAATGAATCCATAACCCGCAACAATTCGCATCAAACCCGCATTAATAAAACTCGCACCAATCCACAAGTAATTGATTAAATTTAGTTGTTAAGACTCTTTAAACCCGCATTATAATTTTAAACTAGAATGCCTGCCCGTGACATGCACGGGCTAGGCCTCAGTTGTACTCGAATTGGATCAATAGCTTGATTGTGGTACGTTGTAAAATCTATAAAAGGAGCCATGTAAAAGCAGAGAATTCAAAGTATGAAATAAATGTTTTTCTCACATTCTGAAATCAAAACTAAAGATGATACAAATAATATACTGCAAAATAATTGAAAGCATAACATTGCCTTAAACATTTACAATCAGAAAAGAGGTGGCCTAATAAGCCAAACAAAAGAAAAGGTCAATTTATCCAACACCTAACTATACTGTATATAAACATCATATTAGCTTTCTACATCCCATGTTTCTTCATGCGTTTTTTTTTTTTTGGCAGAATCACACGTGTTGTGTCCCTTTGTTAATTAACAGAAAAAATTACAAATCTTGGGAAGATCATCAACCTATTCCCTAAAAAACAAAATAAAAAATAATCTTTCCTTGCAAATATAATTATCTTGTGGCTTTCCAGTTAAATATGCAAGCTATTTTACAACTACCGACCTATATTTTCGAAAGGTTGCAGGTGATCTTAAACCCTCTTATTACTCAATGTCCCCTTCTGGTTCATAGCTGCAGCCGTCACTTCTTTGGGTTGACTTTCCTCTCATATTCCTTACAGTCATACAGTACAGTATTGTCAGACAAATGGCAGAATGCATAACGACAAAGGTAGATCATGGTATAATTTTTCAAATGTACAAATACCATTAAAGAATCAAAAAAATTGAAGGATTACCAAAAATTCAAGTACTACTAATGTCAAGATAATCACAGTCAATACAGATAGTCTCATAAAACTAAATAGATGCATATGTATTGAATTCACCTTACAAACTATTAGAATCAATCAAAAAAATATAATTGTATTGGACATAATTGCTGAACTTAATGAACTATTTGAGTCAATCTAAATGAGACTTCTAAATTTTGCTACTTAAATACTCACAGTTGACTATTCTTGACAGTTTCAATTTCAATCTTAAAGTCATTTGTTGAACGAACCTAAAAGGAAAGAGGGAGATGCAGTCGGTTGTTAATTTGTTTGAACTTCAGATCCATTGATGATCATGTAGACAATCAAAGTGTAACCCTATAAAATGAAAATAAAAAAGCAACAAAATTGAGCAACATAGATGTTAATTTTTTTTTTTGAAGCATAACAATTTAACATTTATCATAATAGCTTGTAGGACAAAGCTCCAACTCCTGTACTTAGTAAAAGGCTATAAAGTAAATAGAACCTTACCGATAACAAAAAAATATTCATTCGCCCAAAAAACTAATATGTTCAAAAAGGCTGAGCTCAATTAATAAGCTGCTAATCTAGAGTGCATCATATGCACCTACAATATAAAATAAATTTATTCAGTAATACCAATAAGAGAGAAAAAGAGAAAATCTAAACTAAATACTTTATGCTCCATATGTCTGCACGGCCAAGGTCATTGTAGCCAATTTCATTGTTGCCCACCACGTCATTCCATGATCAATATATACAGCGAGAGGGCTTAAGCTTTTATCCAAATTCCTCTAAATTAAGCTCACAAACTAAAGTCTGCAAGTTTTTTCTATCCATATTTTGAGGTCGCCCTCCCTTTTAAGCGTTACTCATACATATTAGAACAATAACAATTTGAAATCCATATTCACATGCTAATATCAAAGATTTACCTCTTAGAAGGACCACTACTTTTCTATAATTTTTGATAACACCATCCATAATTTTTTGTTGGTTCCCACCAAGCTCAACAATTTGTTAAAAATATGAAATCAAGCGAAACAATAGTATCAAGTGAGCAAAGAACAATCGATTTATAACTAATAAGTCCAGTTACACAATTGATTTATAAACTCACATCCAAAATTCTAGAGAATGAAAGGTAAAATCTTTAAGCATTAAGATTAATTACCTTGTCTATGCAATTGAGATAATCGAGCCTCTGTTAGCCAAGAAGGCATGATTTTGGTCGGATTCAATTGATTCCAAATTGACAAACACGATTAGGGCTTGATGATGAGATGCTTAATAGCCTACAATTGAAGAAACCGACAGAGGAGGAAAAAAACCGAGGTTCTTGTAAGAAATTTGACTGGGAGGGGGAGGGGGAGAAGTGATGGGAAGAGGAATCGGTCTATAACGGATTAGACAGGTCGCGTATTTAATTTAATTATAATTATAAGGCGCGTCAGATAACTCGTGCTGAGTTCTTGCAAATTTACATAAATAGCCTAACTGAGTTTGGACAAATTTATACTGAGTTCCAGGGTAAATTTGTCAAAAAGTAACTAAATGTTCACCCCAAATTTAATCCAACTCTTCAGTTGACATAATAAATTATAAGCATTTAACAAAAGAATAAAATAATCAAAAATAGTAACAAAATATTGAACCAAACTAAAAACAAATTTATGCTTTATATATATATATATATAGATGCGGGTATAATTTAAACCAGTACCATAATCACTCATACTTCTAATCTATATATATATATAAAAAGTACAAACTATATCATTTTGATTTAGTATTTATTCATTTTTTTAGATACTTTTGTTCCTTGATCATTTTTTCTTTTTAAAAAATTAATTGCAGTTGTCAGAATTTGAATCTTGGTCAAATATGAGTAAGTTTACTACTTTATTAAACTCATATGATGAAATAAATTTTAAAATATTAAATACTATATATTTCACTTAATGATATATAAATTTGGTTTTCTATTATTTTCAAGTATACATACTTTTTTATTATCAACACATTTACCGAAATTATCACTTAACTATATTTTAATTATAAATTATTAAACATAAACCTCTA
>JAUMHB010000002.1:132542-143077 GCA_032359685.1 Pittosporum tobira
AAGTGAATTTATTTTACTGTTTTTAAAATTTTAATTAATGGTAGAGGTGTATTTATAATATTAACTTTTTCGGGTCGTCCGTCATTTTAAAAATGAATCTTTCATAAGCAGCAATTTGCTCCACTAGACATGCATATTCTCAATGTGGAACATGATTGCATGCATATTCACATTCAGTGGCAGGGGTTTCAAATATCCCCACCATATTTGTTCATTGTATGTTAGAATATTGTCAATTCTGAGACACCATTGAAGGAGCCAAGAAGGAGCTCACTATCAGAATAATTGCTCAATCAGACTTCTAGCTTTTGATTCTTTAAGAAGAAAAGATTCAGGCATCGCCATAGCCTTTCTGAGATTCAAAGTTAATACCAAATCCACCACTTTGAATAATTTGAATAATACAGGTGTTAGTAGTATGGGTGTTAAACGAACTGAATTTTAACAAGCCAGTTAGACTCGTTTAAAGCTCATATCGGTTTTTTTAAAAGTACTCGTTTCCCTTATCGAGGTGAGTTTGAAAAAAAAACTCGTTTAATTTAACAAGTGGAGCTCGAACTCGACAAATTCGATTCAGTAAGATTCGATATCATTAATTTTTTTGAATCACTAATGAACTCAGCTCCACCTCATAAAAAACTCGTTTATGTAAATGAGCCAAGCTCGGCTTGGCCTGGCTCATTGACACCCGTAGCTATCAGTAATGAATATATGCCTGAATTCTGCATAATGTGTGTGCGCAGGGAAGTAGGCCTTGACCACAAGATTTTAACCAAATCTTGACCAAAAAGCTTAACGTAAAAAATTAGTCACGACCGGTTCTCATTATTATTTTCTCCACATGAGACTCTGAAGTCTTAACTAACACACGACATTGAATTTCTCATAGCCTGCAAGAACAATTACTCCTAAGTTTCACTACTCTTTAACAAGAAATGACGGCTACTGTCTGAAACTATGGTTGGTCAAGTTTTCCAGAGACTTTTGTGTTCATGAGCATTTATTGAAACGCGCAAAAACCTTAGCTGTCTTACGTTTTAGATTTCAAAGGTAAGAGCTAAGAAGAGTTCAAGGTGTCTGTAACTGTAAATACGTTAGTTGATGTAGACATTAGCTTCTACCTTTCGGTTTCTCACTGACATTCATGCTGGAAATCCAGTAAATCTGTAGTTTTATTACTCTGCTGCCCCTGTTTGATTTTTGACAACTTCAAATATTCAAATATAAGTATAGGACTCTTATTTTGGAACAGTGGAAGTATAATTTATAAGCCAAGTTAAAATGCAGTTCAACAAAATTTTAAAATTTTTGCTGCACTTTCTGAGATGCAGCACCAATCTAACCTAATCTCTTATTTTAAAAGCACGCGATATTCGATTGACAGAGGAGGGACTGAAGTTCTTTTCTATATTAATTATACTCCCTCCGATACAATTTACTATAATAGCATGATGATTGACTTTAGAAAATTGACTCCTAACATTTTTACATTTAAATTTACAAGAACTTAGTTGATTATAATAAAAAAAAAATAATTGTGAAAATATTTAAATATTTAAAAACTCAAATGAACTCGTGTTAGTTTGAATTTTAAAATGTTCAAAAAATCAACGTTCAGTAGAGGCAGTATTTTCTATTGGCATTACTATAAGATTACTCCATCAAAGAAAAATATTCATTGATCAAACTGTCCACGTAAAATATAGCAGCATAAACAAAGACAAACGGTCTCCTCCAACCAATGGGATACGCAATTAACTAAGGCAAAAAACAAAGAATTCCGGAATATAATAAATTCGAAAAATCAATGACGAAACTACTATTTCATTTCTTCTATTCTAGTTTATTCCCGTAAAGTAAAACATTGCTACTGATAGGAATCAACCTTCTAATAAAATAGCATGAATGAATAAATGGTCTACAATAAAGGCTTCAGATCCGTCCAGTATAATTCTACATTACCTTGGAGACCTAGTAGACATACATTTTCCACAGGAGACATATTTCAGCAAAGCTTGCGGCTTCCTCGTTCTAACTTTGAAACGTGAAAGCTGCATGTGCACAACATCACAAGTAACAACTTCAAATATTACATAATGAAAGTGCAAAACATGAAAAACTGAAATTCAATATGCAAAATAGTTAAAAAGGCTTGCTTCATGCCTATTAGTGTTTTATTTACGTTATTTAGGAATTGGGAGTTCTAGTAATTTAAATAATTTCTTAAATTAGGACTTTAGTAGCTTGGTCCCAAAGAAACGCTAAGCATAGGACTCCCTGTACAGCACAAAGAAATCCACCAAAGCTGTGCTTTATGATCATCTAGAGATAATACTAACCTTTCGACGGGTCAATTTGGTTGCCTTCCAACAAAGCAAGCTTCTTGATCTAGGTTCTAATCTCCTGTGGAATGCAAACAGATAAAGTTTTATAATCTTTTTCATAGTAGAATGCAAGATTAATCAGATGCAAGTTCACTCGAATAAAACTTCATTGACGTTAGATTAATCTGACCATGAAATGGTTCCCGGTATAAAAGACTACAAGCATTGGAAAGGGAAGTCCACACCATCTCAATCCATGCTTGTTACAAATATATCGCATATCCAAATTAGTTTTTACTATCTAATCCCTTAAATTACGTTCTACCCTCTTTATAGATTTATTGTCCTATACGGTAGACGATTAGAAGGTTGGTCTGTCAACTGAAAATATTATTACTATATATTCTCAGTAAAAATATAATTTCAGAAGTAATATAAGAGTAGTTGAGGAAAAGCGACATACAGATTCTCTTGTTCAAGCTTTTCAGCTATTGAAACAGCTTTGTGTTTTGACCACCCATTTCTCTTCGTACATCCTTCTGCCTGCTGAATTACATGCGCAAGGGACACTTTGCCTCTCACTATACTCTGATTCTGATTTGGTTCACTTAATTTTCTTTGTTCAGAAATAGGAACCATGGAATTTTGATGTGAAGATTCTATGTTTCCCTTCCAAGCACCTCGCATATCTATTCTAGAAGGCTCGTTACCTTTTGGATGTCGCGGAGAAGCTTCGATTTCAACAATTTCACTCCTTGGCATCCCGGTTGAGTCGAAATGTACCAGCTGACCTTGACTTAAATTATCCCCTGTTCTTGAATTTGAAGCTGGTAAAATAAGTGGCAGATTAACCTCTGTTGTTGTATTTGATTCATATCTGATTTCAATTGTCACGGGCGGTCCAAGAACAGACTCAAATGCTTGTAAAATGTAGGCCCTAAATTTCTCTGCTCTGGATTGTGTTAGATGGGAGCTGAACATCAAATGAGCTGTTGAACCTGATAAAACAGAATTATGTATTTAGACAGAAAAGAGGATGTCATTCCACTCAAATTGCAATACTTACGTAAATTTTCATGTAATAACGAATGAGCACTGGACTTGAAAATCTGGGTAAGAAACACAAAATAGATAGTTCTCTTAATTTGGATGAGCATTTAATTTACTTTTTTAATTTAGTTCATCTTCCTTTCATTTCAAATACTTGAACATATAAGAACTATATGTGTTCTCATGAAAGTGAGACTACAATTAACATTTAAGAACTAAATTTCAATGATTAGATGACATCGCCTCAAGGAGGGAAAGAATAGACTTTTCCTCACATTCCAGGAAAAAAGAAAAAATAAAAATCCTGAATTGCATTTTGCAGCAAATTTCCCTCTCATCTTCAACTACTTTCTATTTTCATTAAGTGCTTACTACTTTAATTTGTTGATACATTATTTATAGACTCTGGATTCTCGGAGTCGCCCATAATCAATGGTCAGATGCCATGTTGCTTCAATTACTCATTATCAGAATTCCAACATTAAAGAAACCCTATAACGTTGTTTCAGGATTCCATGAGTTAGAAACTCAAGAATTAAAATAAGCCATAAATTACTGAATGATTTAATAGTCAACTTATGTTGGATTTACCTGCACCAAAACTGACTGAGATCAGCTTGCCTTCTTTATACATGAACTCCCTTAAGCTATTTATTCGGATCTTTTCAAGAACCTCGAACCAAATTTCTTCAATTTCGTTGCGAAATTTGCCCCGCAACAGTTTGCTACTTACTCTATTTTTGTCCCCAGAAACTGTCTGCTGAGGATTTTTACTGTCATAAAAAGTATTACTAGAACTTCCAGCTTGAAGGTTACCCATTCTACCCTTCATTGCCAATCCTCTTGCAGCATTAGGCACATCAGTATGCTCAGCATTACTTCTCCGAGGAATCTCTCTCCCACCAGCAGCATTTAATCCCAAGGGACTATGATTAAAACTCGTGTCGGCAGACGAAGTAGGCAACATATACTGCTGGTCGGGGGCAAGCTGTAATAAAGCAGCTGTTAGCCACGTTAACCGGTCATTTGACATTCTTAGCTGCTTTTCAGCTTCAGATAATGTTTTCAATGCTTGACGCAGTTTTTCCATATCTTCTTTTGACACTGGAGGCAACAAGAAAGCATATTAAAATTAAAACAAAATTACAGAAAATAAACTCAAATAGCACGCTAATCTTAAACCAGTTAAAGAGCCGAAATTTGAATTTTTAAGTTCAAATAAATGAAGAAACACGAGTCCCAAAAAAATATATACTGAACTTCACAAAGAGATCAACTTTTTGTTATTAAGATGAACATATCATATAAATTTTCAACTTACATGATTGCCGTCGAAAGAACTTCCTTCTAGGCAATCCTTTCATGATATCGTAAGTACCAGCAAGAATGTCGGTTATAACTGTAGCAAGTTGTGACATCAAAGCCAATGGCTCGACACCAGACTCCATGATCTCTCTCAAATTCTTAACCGTGTTAACTGTATCTGCAGATAATGCTAAATCCAGAAGATCCACTAATTTCTCATCGGAGATAAGCCCCACCTGTACGAAATCATAGATTATGAAATTATGCGTGGCAACTAGTTAGCAACTCCAATGAGAGGTATCGAGATTTATGTAGTAATTGAACAATAACAGCATACGTTATGTCCCTTATCAAGTGCTTAATTCCAACTTATCAAGAAAGAATAGGCAAACAGCTATGCTGTTTCCAAAATATCCAATTGACAGAAACTTATAAGCATATCCAAGTAGTATCTAATTGAAAAGTTTAGCAAATGAAATCATAGCTAATGAACTAAGACAAACATTTTCTTCATTAATTTAAATATTTATGGTTTAATGAATGCATAGCACACAAAGAAAGACTACAGTGATTGTGTTTCCATTTATCATTGAAAGGCCCACATTAAATAGTAAAAAGTATAGATTTCGCATGGTTCTGTGCTGAAGCATCGAATGTGACCGACAACATGTATATGTCCAACAAATAACTTGATTAATTCCCAGCTCATGAGTTGCCATGCTTCTTTTAACTTCAACTTACGCCACAAGCTCTTTTTGCGTAAAATTAGAATGCTGGACATAATCTTGACTTTTCATAGCAAGTTTTATTGGAAATTCTTATATCTATTATTTTACGTAAGCTGATAAAAGAACAACTAACCTCAGAAACCAATAATTATATATAAGTTAACAGTTGTAGATAAGCACTAATTTTACCAAAACATAAGCAGTTTAACAAACAATAACACACAATATAAAATAATAAACAAATTATTGTATTTAAAAGACTAAATAAAATCATACTGACCAATTCTTGAACGAGAGGAACGGAGATTCTCTGTCCCAGCAAACTCAACTGATCAAGGGTCATCTCAGCATCCCTTAATGACCCATCTGATCTCGAAGCAATAAGCTTTAGAGCATCCTTATTGATTTCTAGATCTTCTTTGGTTGCAATCCACTGCAGAGTATATATAATATCAGCATCTTTCAATTTCGGGAAGAAGAATTTCTGGCACCTGGATATTACTATATGAGGTAAAACATCAAGACTCGAACTAACAAAGACAAAAACGACGCGTCTGGGTCCACGATCCATAACCTTTGATATAGCACTCCAACTATCAGTGGACAGAGTATCACAATCATCGAAAATAAAAACTCTGTACTGTGATGGATGCTGAGGAACAATCATGTCATCAAGAAGATCCATAATACTTTGAAAGTCAAAAGTACTGATGGGACCCACTTCCCTTATATTTCGACTTCGACCCATTTCATATGCAGTGCAAGACTCACAAAACCCACAAGGTTTAGGATGCTCAATAGACTGGCAGTTTAAAGCCCTAGCAAATATGCGTGCACAAGAGGTTTTACCTGTCCCATGAGGCCCATAAAACACATACAGCAACCCAACCTTCCTTTTAGCAACAGCATTAGAAAGAGCTTGAGCAACCAAACTCTGGCCCACTAAATCTCTGAAGGTTCTTGGCATGTATTTTTGGGTCAGATTTTGATGCCTACCATTTCGGTACCCTTGAAATTTCTGCCGATCACCAGACCTACCTTCCGAATTAAGATCTGAATCAATTTCCTGTTTCAATAAATTATCAGCAAAAATCCCCAACTCCCCCGAATAATCATGCACCCAAGCAGCAGCATTATCTGTATCATCAGTGAGTAGAGGAAGTGCTTCCCCCTCAAACTTACTAGATGAACTTGAATGATCAGACCTCATGGGCATATCAGGAAACTCGCCCTCTCGAGGTAGTGGACCTGTTTTCTTTGACTTTGGGTCTGACAAACCACAAGAAAAGCTCCTTCCGGCAATGTCGAGAAATGATTTACCCCTGTGATGAATTCGGGACCAATTCCATGGAATTCCACACCCGTTTCTTGGAGCCCTTGTGGCATTCTGATCACCATACTCTTCTCCTTCTTCCATGTGATATTTTGACCGAGATGGACCATGAGCTAATGAATTAGAGGCGACTGACATTTCAATTTGACCCACGGCATCTCGTGAAGCTATAGCAGGTCGAGTCCTCCTTGCACCTCGAAATTTGCGCCTTTTTACCCTATTCAGACCATTGACATGGCTACGAATGTTTGCTTCAACTTCTCCGTGGGATTTATCATAGTGTACATGTATTCCATGACGATTGATTTGAGATGATGCCACATCATCACTGTCCCCCCGGACTTCGTGTAATTGTTCGGAAAGGGTCATAAGGTGATCTGCTTGTCTGTGTCTCCCTTTTTGATTGACTTTCTTGTCCCTTCTTCGGGAACTTCCCGAAATAATGTCATGGAACAAATCATTACCATCTATTGGAGTCTCATCTTTCCCTTCTAGTAACTCAGCTGCCAAATTTCTCCCAAATGATTCTTCTCTCTTACTTCTTCTTCGCTCCCGTACCCCGCTCTTGCTACTACGTTCACTCACAGCTGGCACCCCATCTTTACGCTTACTCATTTCTGCAGGAGATACTCTCGATTTACGTGCATCAGCTAAAAGTGGTGAACTCCCCGAAAATCCTTTATCATCCCTTTGAAGCTCAATGCCTATAGACCGTCTTCCATTTCCTATTGACGCATCCCTTTCACCTCTTCTTGATAGCAAATCAAATGCAGAGGGAGAATTCCATGAGGGCGGACTCATGGAAGGATCCCTGAGGGATCGAGACCTTTGAAGGACAACGAGGTCCCTTATGAGGGACCTGTCGGTCAATATGGGGCTTTGCTTATGCATATGGTTCTTCAAATGAATGCAATTTGTTAAATGAATATGGTTGCGGAGATGATTACTAATATCACCATTCGCATCCTTAAGTATCCGGTCACGGATAGCCCTGGTCATGATCAGAACACAAAACACCCCAACAGCAGAACTCTTTTAGCTTTAATGCAGAATATCACAAAATCTTGCATTTTCTTGATTTTCCCAAATCTTCTCAATTACAGCAACAATTCAAAAAACCCACCAACAAAAATCCCACTAAAATCGTGTGACAGCAAATGTTAAGCCCAAAATCAAGCAATCAAAGATTCCCATTAGAGACCCATCTTCAAAAAAATCATTATTTCACATTTTCACATAAAATCCTCCAAGATTTATCATTAGCTAAGAACAAAGAACATACAACAATAATTTAAAATCCAAGCTTTAACAGCTTCAAACTCAAATGTCATTTCACAAGAAACAATAGAGTAACATCTAAGCTTCAAAAAAAAAAAGTATTTTTTAGTGTGTGAGCCCTGAGGGTTTATAGGCTTAAAAGGGTCACTGATATTGGGACAAAGTGGCGAAGTAAATTAGAGGTGGAAAACAAAAGGGTGACATTAAAGTGTTGAAAGTAGAAGAAGAAGAACACTTCATTCACCTGAATCAGAAGAGGCAAAAGCAAGTGACCCGTTTGAATCATTAAACCAACCCCCCCATCAGATCCTTCCAACTATCTCAGTCGGTTAGCAAACTATCACATGGGCTTCACGAGGGTTTCTTTCTTGAAAATGATGGAAGATACCATACCCTTCGTACTCCTTTTAGAGAGAGAAACTCTGAGCAAGCTTAATGGAGTGTACTACTACTACACACAGTGAGATTCGGAGTTTTGTATTAGAGAGAGAAAACTGATTTACTCTCACTCCTATAAATAATCTTATATTTAATTTATAAGAAATTGTTGTAATTGGTGATGGTACATTTGGTAAACCTCTCTTTAAATATTTTCATATATAACGTGTTTTCCATGATATTCGGTAGTTTAAATGTTAAAATGTGAAGAAAATATAAAAATATAGGACGGAGATAGATACTACGTGGATGTAAAATATATGAAAAATATATAATAAAATAATATAATTTTCTAAGATTAAAAAAAATAAAATAAAATGATATTGTTTTATCAAAAATTATGATATTATGATCTATACTATTATATTGTATCAACCATGACCTTTAAAAATATATAAACATAAATTTTTGATTAATTTAATATTATGAAACACAAATATCATACCTAATTGTAATTATTTTTTAATTAGTTTCAAAAATGTTAATGCATATATAATATTTATATTTTATATTTATATTTATATTAATATAGTTAAGTTATTAAGATATAACATACTATTTAAAATAATTTCATATAAATTTTAACGAGACTTTTTCTAACCCCGTAGATTTTACAAATTATTTGTTTTAGGAAACAAGTATGGTAGAATTTCAGATAAAATTTATTACAAAAAAATGAAGAAAATACAGTATAAAATTAGGGAAGAGAGGGAGAGAGAGAGAGGGGGTGTAGGGGCTGACAAGATATTGGCAGATGCTGACGAGTGTTTTTGAAACTGCAGGCGTAACAAAGCGGTGTGTCCGTTTGCTCGTTTAAATTTTCTGGATTACCAAAATGTTGCCTGCTTGTTCTCCTGGTTTGGGACTATTTTCACTCTTTCTACTTTTGGCTTTTAATTTGGGGAACTCAAAATGGAAATTGATACTCGTAGTACACGTTTGCATTGGAAACCAGGTGTTGAATGGTTACCGTTTCATGTGTACGGTCAGTGCTGGCCTTATAATTTGGGACAGTTTGTTTTATTTAGGACTTGTTTGGTATAATTTATTTTAAAATAATTTATAATTTATTTGGTAATTATAATTTTTTTAAGTAAATCAATAATATTATTATATTTAATCTATAAAAAAATTTAAATTATTTTTTAAAATTAATTTTAAATAAATTATAATCACTAATAATTTAATACAGTGTAAGGTCACATCCACAGTTGGATCTATTTCTACGGTTATTATTTCTGACAGGTAAAACGCCCGGTATAGACACCGCAAGGTGCTTTTAAGGGTTGGTGATTTTTATAGTTGATTATTAATTGCTATTTTATATATTAATATTTATAGTTATTACTTTGAAAGGTTTTGCTATGATCTCTTTTTTCTTTTTTGTTCGAAGTTTTGTTATGACCGAAAGTGCATTGATAGCATTTTTGATCGAACAATAGTGGATTCGCTACTCCTACCGTTTATTATATGGAGAATATTTTTAAATTTTTTCAGTATTAAGATATCAGAGAAAATCTAGTCAACAGAAAATATTTTTGTTATTTCAAAAAAAACGACTTACGGATTTAAATATTTACGTCATTTTCCTAAAAATAGTCCGAGTGTTGTCTATTTTTATCATTTTTTATAACATTTTTCTTTAATAACTTTTATCTTCTTTTTATTTATTTTATTTTTAAAATAAATACGTTTATTTTTATTTTCACAATATATGCATAATTAATATTTTCATATTAAATTATATATACACATATATTTCCTATATTTTAAATTTTCTTATTCTTAAAAATATTCAAAACCACTATCTCATTAAATTTTTTTCCTATAAAAGATGAACATTCTTATTGTTATATCATAGTATTAAGTTTTTACATAGATACAAATAAATTCAAATTTTTATTGTAATAACTTAGTTTTATCTTATTAAAAAACTAAAATATACTTATATTAATTTAAAATAACATAATTGTTAAATTTAATTTTGAAAATTAAATATAAAAATATATTTTCAGTTTGACTATCAAACATCGTAAAATAAATTATTTTTTCAAAAAATATTTTTTAAAATACGTTTTC
>JAUMHB010000002.1:149438-160221 GCA_032359685.1 Pittosporum tobira
ATACATTAGATGTCAATATATGGTAATTAAAGAAAGTGTCCAAATTAATTATTAGGCAAATCTAGAGAACCCCTAAATGATAATGATGAAAGGCCATATGCTGTGCCTTACCTTATAAATTAGAATAGGGAGAGGGTGGAGGGCATCATTTCTATTCATTAGAAAGTAGAAAAGGCTCAAAACTAATGTCCAGTTCCAAAGGAACAATATCTTAGATATGTGTTACCGAACTCTAATCTAATCACTAATCCTTTTAAGTATATATATATATATATATATTAATCTTTTGGGTAGTGCAAAACCTTAATCTTGAGGATGGTGTTCTCAATAATTAATTAATATGCTTAATTATAAAGTTAAGGCATGCATAGTTTCGGTACTTGCTAACGACTCACATGCCACAACCTTTGCGGCTGCCGCCACCCTCCTGGCCCCTCGTCCTGTACCTATTAGTAGTAGTACATATCATTGTTTAAGGAAATAAGCTAGCTAGGTGTTGATTAGGTTTTCTCATCTTTAGACTCGCATGAATATCATTGAAAATTTTCGCAGGGGGTTATTATTTACTGAATTGTTACCTTATTTTAGAATTATTTTTTACCTTTGAATAACTAGTAGGGTTTTTCTTATACTCCATCCGCCTCATAATAAGTGAAATATTTTTTTAACGGTTGTGTAATACAAATTTTAAAGCACATAAAAGTATATAAAAATTATTTATTTTTAATTAATTTTTTTTAATATAATCGTATGTTGTACTTTTAGTTATAATTTAAATATTTTAAAAATAAATTATTATAATATACTTTTTATGCGCATTAAAATCCGTGTCACACAATTATATAAAAAATATTTTACTTATTATGGGACGGATGAAATATAATTCAAAAGATATGACATCCACAGTGAGTGACGACTACGTACATAGGAATTCAAATCTTTTGTTACCCCCGTGTTCCACTACAATCTAAGATTATCTATATTTATTTATTTTATTTAATAGTTAATAAATTATTTAAGCAATATATAAATAATTATTTAATTAAAATAAAACAGATAATTGAGTAGATGATTGAATAGAATATCCGAATTCAAGTACATGGAATATGTAGTTACAAAAGCTCTCATTATTTATAAAAATTTAGACGGGTGCGATTACATTTTTCCGACAGATTCATCATTTTTTTTATATGGTTTCACACTTCTTTTGTCACTCTAATTTTCAGAAGGCGTTACAAAATTTTAAATCCTTGTTGTTTAATCTTATAATGAACGATGATAGTTTTAATCACTAAATAAATCTGTAAGTACCACTGTCCACAGATCAAACTCCACTTAATAATAATAATATTAATATTTTGGTCTTAAAGTTTTTTAATCGTAATGAGAAATTATAGTATTTACAATCCAATATGAAAAATATTTTGGGCCAAGTGAGAGCATCCTTAAAAAAATTTTATGGAACGTTACACTCTTTGTCTCAGTGTATAATTGTTAAGTCATATTTTTTTTATTTAAATTAATTTTAATATTATTTATAAATAGAAAGATAAATACTACATTACAACTATATATAAAATATAATAAAAAAATATCGCAAATAATGTAACAGAATCTTTGAATTCCTTCAAAAGACATCGAAACCACATCAATCCAAATATAAAAAAGTTTAGGATTCATTCCTATAATCTTACAATTTTACAAAAACATAAAAAAGTCAGAACACACTTGTTTAGCACAGTTTATTTTTGAATAGGTTAATTTATTTGTTGATTAAATTTTTGTTAAGCTAAAAAAATATTTATTGACTAATTTTTTAAAATAAATTGATAATATTATTATACTTAACCTATAAAAAAATTTTAATTAATTAAAAAAATTAGTTTTAAAGTAGATAATTTATTAAAATAAACTATAATCAGTTCCAATAATTGGAACCAAATAATCCAATGTCCAAAACTCAACATAGCTAAAATTACGGTTTGACTTATTGATTATTTTCCAGTAGGTAAATTAGTAAATTTCAACTCGTGGATCACTTCTCACCTAAATTTCCTCTCAACATCTAGTATGTGTTTCAATTATCAGTGTTCTACTAATTCAGGCTTAAGCTTGATTAATCTCTCTTTAGACACTTAATAGTCTGTTATTGTTTAAATTGATTAGATTTTTGAGTTTAATTAATCCGGTCTAAGTCCATTTATCCATCTATTTCAATATATTAAGAGACAAACTCCGTCCTCATTGCACAATTTTTGGCTTAATTCAATTTTCTAAACCAAAGTAGAAAGAGCTCGCTCACTTCATTATAAAGTCTGTCGGCTCACTTCATTTTAAAATCCGTGCTTGAAATTTAGACAACAAAATAAAAAACCCGTGTTTAATATGAATGTGTAGGTTGATATTATTATTATTTTTAAAAAAAAAATTGGAGTAATTCAAGCTTATTTATCAAAATTCAAATTTTGTCAATGTAGCAAGTACTCAAGAAGGAAAATATCTTGTAATTTTTATTTTGAATAAAGTCTATGAAAAATTACTATTTTTTGTCTGTTAGTTACTTAACTTTTTGAGGTTCTGACCAAATTCAAATAAGATCAAGAAGGAAGAAAATATCCCAAAAATTCTTTTGTGTCAATTGAATGTCCTAAAAATATTATAAATAAGGAAAACCATAAAAAACAATAAAAAGTTTACTCTGTTGCCATTTTTTTGTATCTTATACTGTTACAAAATTACAAATAAAATTAATCAACTCAACTTTCGTTATAAAACTACTATATATATATGACTTGCAAAATAATATATATATATATATTTTGTGAAGCCAATGGAATAAGATGTTTCAAAAAATTATTTTATTCAACAGAAAAAATAGAAATATCTCACCTCAATACTTAATCTAGATTTATACAATTAAAATTGGGACTATAAAATTAAAAATTCGTACTTGATACGAATTATTGGTCTAATTATTTTTAATAAGATTGGAAATAATTTCAAGAAATTTACAATAATTTTTTTGTCAGAGACATCCGAAATATAAGGAACCGAAAACTAATTCAACTTTCTCGTGTATATGTCTCATCTGAAGGGGACTATTATGACATTATAAAGATTGGTTATTTATTCAAATTATTATTTCCCTGCCAGATTGCACAATAATTCTAAAACTTTACCTAGCCATTTGTTAGGTCATGAGTTTCTCTTAGCTAGGAGTGTTGACTTATTTAAGATTCGGACTCGGCTTGAGTTCGATAATTTTTTTTTTGTTTGATTTAATAATTTAAACATGAGTTTGGTTCGCTTAAAGTTCAATTTGATAAAAATTCGATAACAGTAAATAATTTTAATTTTTTTATGAAAAGCTCGAGTTCGACTCTTTAAAAACTAAATAAGAGGTTCGTTTAAGTTAAACGAACCGAGTTCGAGTTCGAAAAAAAAAACTCGTTTAATTAAACAAGCCGAACTTAAACTCGAAAAGTTCGGTTCGCCTCGGTTCATTTAACGGTCCTACTATGAGCTTAATCCCTCCCCCAGTGTCTGCTTTCCCCACTAGTCAACTAAGCATGTGTTTAACAAAAAAAAAACAGGGTAACAGGAGTAGAGGCTCATAAAAATCAGTAAATTACCAAGTCCGACGGGCAACTCAGTAGTTGTGAGGTTGAACTTATGATGCACATTCTCTCACAATTTAAATTAACATTAATTTATCACAAATCAATTGTGACATGAGAAGATAATCGTACAAATTAATTTAGACTTAAAATTCTCTCTTACAAAAATAGATTAATTAATTTATAACACATGAAATCACGACAACCACATCTGTCTAAGATTTGTAATTTAGTTCTGAAATGAGCGGATAATTAGACTGATTCCTTGTCATAATAAGGAAAAAAAAAGAAAAGGAGGAAGGAATATGAAAAAAAAAAAAAAACCGTATCAATCCAAATATGAAAAAAGCATTCGATAATAATGACATTCAAAATGCACTCTTAGATAAGAAATGTTAGAATTCATTCTTACGGCGATGAAGTTTTAGTCTAACGGTCAAAATTGAGACTTTGAGATTATTTATTTTTTAGAGGTCTTATGTTTAAGTTTACTGCATTTGGAGGATTTATTTGCTCATTATTATGGAATCTCTTGCCCATTGTGACGAGATATTATTATTTCTTATTAGGTTTTTTGTCCATTATTATGTGATTATTGTTTCACGTAAGAGTTGATACTTGACTGATATACGATTAATACAATTGTAAGTTTGATGAAATTATTGTTACCCTCCACTATTAAAAAACAAAATAAGGGAATCCATTCATACAATCATACACCGTACGTGGAGCTTCCGTGTCATACGGTTCCAAACAGTCCTCTACCGCTTAAATTAATTAGGCGTATACATTTGATTAATGTTGCCTTAACTCGACAAAACTTTATTTAAAAATTATGTCATTCTTCTGCCGTCTAAGTTTGCTTGTTTGTAAAATAACAAGATTATAAACAAATTCATATTAATGCCACCATAGAACAATTTCAAGAAATTTATGATAAGCTTTTAGTCAGATTATCATAAATTTATGACTAAAAGCTTATTTGAGAACTAAATTCACAAAAATATGTAGTAGCAAAGAACCAAGAACTAAATTCACAATATGTAGTAGTTGTTGCTTGTTAAATTGCAGTAAAATGCAGGCTTGAGCTTCTGCGAAAAAAGTCAACCAATTGAATAAGATTCTTGGGCCGTGTAGAGGGTGTAAATTGTTTCTTAAATGTTCCAAGTTCATGACAAGTTCGAAATCCAGCCCAAGTCATAAGATTCGCCAACTACCAAAACATGGCCTTGTTTTGCATGAAATGAATGAGTGCAACTATAAGCATACGGACCAAAAGACGTTTGGGGCTGCGTGGAAGAAACTCGGCTCCCATGCACAAGGTTTTGAATTTGAATCTTATACACGGTAAAAAAAAGAGATGATTATGGGTACGACCGAAACTCGATTTCAGATTAATCGGATTCCAAATGAGTTACTAGACACCTGGAGGAGAATAAAAAGAACAAAAAAAAAAACTATAAGCATAAGGAAATGAAACCTCTGTTCAAAGTATTATCACCTAGACCATGGCTAATCGTAGCAAAATAAGTATTAATTGGACTTAAGCAGTGGCGGAGCCAAATTCTATAAATTAGGGGATTTATGAATAATTATTCGTTATTGGGAGTATAATAATTTTAATTTTGAGAGGTTCATATCAAAATTTTGTACAAAAATAAATAAATTTTAAGAGAAGTTTGGGAGTCTTTCAACCTCATAATGTTATATGTAGATCCGCTTCTAGACTTAAGTATTAAATCAATCTAAGCGGTAGAGTACCATTTAGATAAAAAAATATTTTTGGAAAATTGAAAAATAAAAATATTTTTTGGTTTTCTAATTTATAAAGATAAATCAACGTACTTAATTCATTTAACATCTTATACCAAATATATTTCCTTTTCTCCTCCTTTTCAAAACAAAAGTCACATTCTAAATTTATGAGCCAATTTCAGAAGTAGATTTTTTATTTGGTAGAACTCAACAGACCATCAAATCCTACATCCTTGTATAAAATCGAAATATACATAGGCTCTGTTTGGAACATATTATTAGTAGTTTTTTTAAAATGAGATACAAACTTTTTATGTACAAATTAATAAGTATTAATTTTTTTTAATTTAAAATCACATTTTTATAATCTGTTCCAAACAGAATCATAACCATATTCTAAGATAAAATACAAGTAAAAATAAAAAAACCAACAAAACAACAAATCAAGAACCATTGCAAGCCCAGCCCAACTAAACTCTAAAGACATTCAGAATAGCCCACTCTACAATCAAACTTTTAAAAGGAAAATTCTCAAAGCCCAACAAGTGACAAAGCATCTAGTCCACGTCAGACTTTCGTATCCTACGCGGAGAAGAACGATAGGTCAAGCCTCGTGGCAAACCAAAAATTTTGTGTCCCAAAGGCCAAAGCTCAGTCCTATGTATTTCGGTAAATTCTAGTCCAACAACCTAACACGTGCCATTCTGTTCCGCCTACGGCCCGCCTCTTTCATTTTGGCCCGACCCGTTTATAAGGCGCGAGAAACATCAATACAAGCGTACAACGAATCAAGAACTTCATATTCCTCGAGTTCTTGGCTCTGAGATCTCGATCTGTATGTCCCTGATCTCCTCAATATATATGCATATATTTGTTTGTATATCTGCTAATGGATTTCTTATGGAATTGGTAGCTCTTTTAATGAACGATCTGACAGATTTGTTATTGCAAACTTTCATTTTTTAGATCTTATATCTATACCTGGATTTGCTTATGCGGTGTATATTTTTGGGTGTTCATATGAATTGCCTTGATCGGATGAAGTTATTTATTTATTTTTTGATTGGATCGGCTGATTTACTTATTTATTTGATTCGAAATATTCTCTGTTTCACAGAAAGGTTCCAATTTTAGAATTTTGACAACATTAAAGATATACTTTCATTCCATATTTACCCGTACAATAGTGAATTGATTAGTTTAGGCGTGATAGTGAAATTGTTATATTGAACTTGACATTATGTCATCTTTTACTACAATAAGATAAATATAAAAGGGAACACAGTGAGTATGTCCGATATGGCTGAGTCTCTTGAAGATGACTGAAAAGATGTTGACCATCTGTGAATCTCACTCTAGACTTATGGTAGTTTGGTTCAATGAGGTTGAATTGGTTTACTTTCGGTAGTTTGGTTCTATGAGGTTGAATTGGTTTGTGATCTAGCATTGGATATCTGAAGACTGTCTTACTGTACAAATTTGTATGTGAAGACAAGCCTATATGTGGGCTTTTGTATATTGGATGTGGATTGCACTCATGTTCTAGGCGTATGCAGCTCCTTTTCTTTTTCAAATGGAGCATTTTGGGCCTCATTGTATCCCAAAAAATTCTTTGGACCTGTGAAGGTGGTTTCAAATTCATATAACACATGGATTATGGGACATATTTCATGTCTGTTGAGCTCTTTTCTGGCATTGATGTGGTTTTATGAGGTTTACTTAGTTTCTTAGATTTTTAATGTATTTGTTTATCATTTTTCAATTGGGTTCTTACTTATAATTTCATTTTCCACATTCAGATAAAAGAAATTGTACTCTGATTTCGTGTACGATTTCATTAGATATTAGGTTTTGTTGTATTGTCTATAATTACAATAATATTGATGTTTGTCCTGCAAATGGATTGAATGCAGGTTGGGGAGTTTTCGTGATTAATTAAGATGGGAGGAGGTTTTAGAGTGCTCCATCTGGTCAGGCCGTTTCTTTCATTTCTGCCAGAAGTTCAGAGTGCTGACAGGAAGGTTCCATTTAGAGAGAAGGTCATATATACTGTGATTTCCCTTTTCATCTTTTTGGTGTGCAGCCAGCTCCCTTTATATGGCATACATTCTACAACGGGGGCAGACCCATTCTACTGGATGCGAGTCATTCTTGCCTCCAACCGTGGGACTGTCATGGAGCTAGGAATCACACCCATTGTGACATCTGGACTCGTGATGCAACTACTTGCTGGGTCCAAGATTATTGAAGTGGACAACAATGTTCGCGAGGACCGTGCACTCTTGTATGTATAATATTTGACCATGTGTGCTTTAGGTTCTTTTTTTTTTTTTTTTTTGGTGCTTCAGATTACAATAAAAACAAACTAATTGTGGTGGGGCCACACAACGCCAACGACATCAACTAATAGTAGATTACAAATCCCCGCAGGGGGAGAACTTAGAACACTTAAACTATCATTGTGGGAAGCTTCCTACTTTAGGTTCTTCTAACTGCTAGTTATTGCAACCTTAAAAAAATTTCGGTCAACTGTTGATATTTTCTTCTGTTTTGTCCTCAATTTTGTTTTTGATTTTTTTGTTTGAAATTTTATTATATTATCTCGTTAAACATTGTCATAAATTTCAAATGCCCCTGCTGCATTAGATGTTGAAGAAGGTATAATATGTACCCTTTTCTTGTGTCTATCATTTTCACTTTTGTGGTATTAATTGTCTTAGACTTGGCTACTTACCCCAGGAACGGTGCTCAGAAATTACTTGGCATCCTGATTGCTGTTGGTGAGGCAGTTGCCTATGTTCTGTCAGGGATGTATGGCAGTGTTGGCCAACTTGGTGTTGGTAATGCCATTCTCATTATTGTTCAGCTTTGCTTTGCCGGGATCATTGTTATATGCTTAGATGAACTTCTTCAGAAGGGATATGGTCTTGGCTCTGGAATTTCCTTGTTTATAGCTACCAATATCTGGTAAACTATCGACACACTTTTTCCCATAATCATCCTGGCACTTTTCACAATCTTGAAATTAATTTCAGCAAATATTGATGTAACTCGCAGTGAAAGCATTATCTGGAAAGCATTTAGCCCAACAACTGTCAACAGTGGACGTGGTGCTGAATTTGAAGGTGCTGTTATTGCCTTATTCCATTTGTTAATAACCAGGACAGATAAAGTTCGGGCGCTTCGGGAAGCTTTCTACCGGCAGAATCTTCCGAATGTGACAAATCTGCTTGCAACTGTCCTGATCTTCCTTATAGTAATCTACTTCCAAGGTTTCCGTGTGGTTTTGCCTGTAAGGTCAAAGAACGCTCGTGGTCAACAGGGGTCCTACCCAATTAAGCTATTCTACACTTCCAATATGCCTATCATTCTTCAATCTGCACTTGTGTCCAACCTTTACTTCATTTCTCAGGTACTGACCCTTACATCTGTTGGTGTAACTGAAGTGTTATACCATTTTATCATAGTTGATGGAAGTGTATAACATTATTTTTTTTATTGACAGTTGCTGTACAGGAAGTATAGTGGAAATTTCTTGGTAAATCTGTTGGGCAAGTGGCAAGAATCTGAATATTCTGGTCAATCTGTCCCAGTTGGTGGTCTTGCCTACTATGTGACTGCACCATCAAGGTAATAAAACTATTTCTGATTGCTTCCAGTTTACTGAGTCTAGTAATTTGAATCAGTTTTATAGTTATTATTATAATGGGTTCTTTTTTTCTTATTTTGATCCCTGGTTTTGTTTTCTTTCTAAAAATCAATATTGTTGTAAAACAGCTTGGCAGATATGGCTGCCAATCCTTTCCATGCTCTTTTCTATATTGTGTTCATGCTATCAGCTTGTGCGCTATTCTCC
Organism: Pittosporum tobira; assembly: GCA_032359685.1. Lineage (NCBI taxonomy): Eukaryota > Viridiplantae > Streptophyta > Magnoliopsida > Apiales > Pittosporaceae > Pittosporum > Pittosporum tobira. Next base: position 158,667 of record JAUMHB010000002.1, read on the forward strand.
AAAACTTGGATCGAAGTTTCTGGATCTTCAGCTAGAGATGTGGCTAAGCAACTTAAGGTATGTTTGGATGAGAACTTTATTTTGTCTTATTGTATTTTCCATGGTCATTGTTGACTTGCTGCATGTTATCTTGTTATGCACAATTTGGCCATACATTTATTTTAGATGTTAGTAGAGTATAAGTTTCTTCAAGAGAAGAAATAGTAATTAGCCTAGAAATTAGCTTCTTTATGATTTATATTGTTGATTACAATCTAGATTTTGATTTTAAAACGTTTGTTGCTATTTCCTCAGGAGCAACAAATGGTGATGCCTGGGCACCGTGATTCAAACTTACAGAAGGAACTTAACCGATACATACCAACTGCAGCTGCCTTCGGGGGAATCTGCATTGGTGCATTGACGGTATTGGCAGACTTCATGGGAGCTATTGGCTCGGGGACGGGAATTCTGCTTGCAGTTACAATCATTTATCAGTATTTCGAGACATTTGAGAAGGAGAAAGCCAGTGAACTAGGCTTATTTGGCTTCTAAATTATGCAATGAACCATTTTGATAATAGTATGTCTTCAAAGTATTTACGTGACATTTCTTTTGGGCAGAGAGATTGAGTACTTCGTTGTAACATCCCATGTATTGACATTAAAAAGTGTAGCAGTGACGAATGCATAAGTTGTCTAAAAATGCTAGAGAGGAGTGATATCCAGGTACAGAGTTTGTGGGAAAAACTTTTGTTCGATTTGTTTTTTAGCTCAAGTGCTACTAGTTTATAACATAGAGGTACACTGGAATTTTGGTTTACAAGTGAAGCTAAATTATGCATTCACGGAGTAGACTTTGCAGTCTTGTTTAGCTCTCTTTGTTCCAACCATTCTTATTTAATTTCTAGATTTTTTTTTTTCATTTACTTCTATATTTGGTGTTTTGAGTTTTTTATTACTGAATATCTTATTGAATACATCAATAGAAATTAGGGGAAATATTGCTATATATTCTGTGTTCCGGTATGAAAAAGATGGAGGGTATTTTTAGTTGTATATTTTGAATCGCAGTACGTATCATATGTTCTTGCATCTTTTGGCGGTAAGTCTGTGGTTAGTACATAGGTTTTTGTGCAGTAGAAATATAGCTTGCTATCGTGGCATTGGCTTATCTATGCCGGTGGAGAAGGTCCCAAGCATAAAATCAATGTCTAAATTCTTTTGTGATTTCTTTTCTATCTACACTATAGGAGTATATATTTTCTTAACTGTGTTGACTCGGCTTTATTTATTTGTCTTTAACCCTCTAAATGAGATGATGGTTCTCCTCACACATTTTCTCCACCACCCATTGCAGACTTTGCAAATAAGTTTGAGTTCAATCAAGTGGAATTTTACAAAAGATTCGTTTAGTTTAAAGTTCAAATTTGATTTATTTAAAGTTTAAGTTACGAATTTGATGAAAATTTGTTCAAATTCAATAGAAATTAATTTAAAGAATTGAGTTTGAACTTGAACTCTAAAAAAAAGACAATTAATTTGTCGGGTTCAAGCTCGGCTATCTTCGTTCGCTT
>JAUMHB010000002.1:174313-186184 GCA_032359685.1 Pittosporum tobira
GCTCATACTTTTCCATCTGGGAAATGTTATTCGGATCAATACTTTACCTAAATTCTTTCTTTTTTTAGTTTTTCCAAGGTTAATTATTAAATAGTTTAATGTTTATATATTTTTTTCTTTGTTGTATGAGAAATATTTAATTTCTAAAAGTCAATTTTTAAAATTTTAAAATTTTAAGTGACATATGATTTTTATCCTATTCAAAATATTTAAAAATAATTAAGTCCTCTTTTTTTTCAAGAAAAATAAATTCATTTTAATCAGCATACAAAATAATTTGTATTTACCACAAGTTTCATTAATTTGTATTAAAATTATTTATTTTAAATTAATTAAAAAAAATTAATTTCGTTTTATTTGGAATGGACGGAGTATTTGCGAACCCTACCTACTTTCTTAACTCCAGCTCGTTCTAACTTCTAGTTTGGACAGCCCAGAATCTAGACTCCAATCTGGGCCTAGTGGTAATCTTACATTTATGAAGCTGACCAGTACTAGTAATAGCAAAAATGTAAATCCCAATAAAATGCGTAGCACTACAGAGTACATGTTTTTCAGTCAAAGGCCCATTACTAGGTTAAGCAATTGAAAGTGATACTACCTCCCTCTCAAAATTAAAAATAATACTTCATTTGTCTAAAAAAAAAATAATAGCATAGTTTAAATTAAAAAATTTTAAATGTTAAATTAATCTTATATATTTAAGTATTTAAACAAACGAACATTAGATCTATGACTACATTTAATATAATTTTTAATGATTATAGTTTCGTCGCCTGTGTATATATAGATTAATAATAATTTTGATTCAAAAAATAGTTAATTTGACCAAAAAATTCAAATTATGCCAATTTTTATGGGACGGAAGGAGTAATTTTTTTTTAATACTCTATCCATCATAAAAAGAATGAGACTTCATCATTTGTCAAAGTCATTTTTTTCCAAACGGACCAAGTATGCTCTAAATAACTAAGATATACTATGTTTCTATTTTAGTATCATAAAATGATATTTTTAATTTATTACTATTTTGTTATAGATAAAATATCACGCAATCTCTATTTTGAAGAGAAAGAAACACTTGCATTTCTTCTTAAATTGTAATCAAACATGTATGTTCGAAATCATTGTTTTTTAAAATTATCTTTAATTTTAGTATAGAGAAAGCAGGAATTGTTGGGGAAAAAAATAAAATGAATCTGCCAAAATCAAGCACTGTTTCAAAACTTGCATATTTTTTCAAGTGAAAATTGGAAATTAGAATAAGAGGTGAGGAGCAAGTTTTGCTGTGCTGCTTGAATCCCTTGGGTTTGATTGTCTTTGGCAGGGTGGTTGATAAACATTCTGTCTTGATATTTGGTACATGTTAAAGTTCTTACTTGGACTATGAAGTTGGGCTTTTATGTTCTTAGTGGGCTTATTTGGTGGGCTGGAGACTTGGAATTTATGGTGCGGTGTTGTATGACCAATCGTAGTTTTATTTTATGTCCCACTTTTGTAAATTTATTCAAAACTAACTCGATTGTCCGGCATTATCCGGACTAAATACAATTGTTTATTGACATATTATAAAAATTTATTATAAAAAAAATTATTGTAATATTTTATGCAATTTTTTTTAATATGTAATTAGTTGTAATTCAAAACAGTTGATGTTATGTATACATATTAATAAATTATTTATTTGTTTGATAAATAAGTTTTTGAATTTTATTTTAAGACAAACTCTTTAATTTTATTTTTTTTGTAAATAATAATCTATTATAATTTTTTAAAGTTGATCGAATTTTATGTTCATATATAAAAACAAATTAGAAGTTATTTGTAATTTTTTTTTATATTTTTGTTACCCATTTTCTAATTTCTTTATGTAATTAAACTTATTAATATACTTATATGGATTATGTATTAAAAATAATAGATATGTCATATTAAAGATAATATATATGTCATACTTGCTTTTATTAATAATAATTTTGTTAATACTTTTAACATTTTTGATTATATAATGAAAATGAGTGCGTAGAATAAACAGTTTATTGATAAAAAAAAATTATTTATTTTGTACTTATATATATGTTAGATGTTTAGATTTAATAATTTATAATTAAAATATAAGCAAATAATTGAAAACTAAATTTATATATCTTTAAGCGAAACATACAATATTTAACATTTTGAAATTTATTTTATATTATGAGTTTAGTAGAGTAATAAATTTACTCATAACATATTGATTTGACCCAAGTTCAAATCTTAACAACTACAATTAATTTTTTAAAAAGAAAAAAAGATTAATAGGGGTATAATGGTCTAAGTAAACCCATGTTCAAATTCTAGTAACTACAATTAATTTTTTTAAAATTCTGGCAACTACAATTAATTTTTTAAAAAGAAAAAAATGATTAATAGGGGTATAATGGTCTAAGTAAAATATGGAACCAGTTTCCTAGCAACTATAATTAATTTTTTAAAAAGAAAAAAATGATTAATATGGGTATAATGGTCTAAGTAAAATATAGAACTAGAAGAACTGGTTTGTACTTTATATATATATATATATATATATCGATGCCTGATGCGGTATAAAAAAGTCTTAACCCTAGAAAGTTATTATGGGTAGAAAAAATACTTATAATTTGCAGAATAAAAGTTACATAAAACGGGGAGAAGCCTCTGCTCTGCTCTCTTAGTTGGAGTAGCACGACTAAATAGCACAAGTAAATAAAGTTCATATAATTTATCATAAAATTATACCGTTTTATTTAGTTTATTATAAATTTATGTTGTTTTATTTAATTTTAAATTAAGTTATTTCATTATTCCTCTAAGAATTCCCCTTTATTTCAAGAATTTTAAAAGTCTTTCGGCCAAAACAAAACGATAGCCAATTGAGTTGATCAGAATTTCTTTTGCTTTTAAATTTGTATTTTTCTAAGTTAGGAGAACACAAACTCCTTTCTCGTAATTGTCTAAAATTAAAAGTTCAATTTATTCTAACGTAGAGATTTTATATATGCACATACATGCATGTGCGTATATAAAGTAAAATTGTTTGATCTAATCTATCATAAAATTGGTTATACCCTGCATGTTATTGCTACCTTCCCATTCATAACTTTCGACATTTTTTTTTGAGGATTTTCACATGTAAATTATTCCCATAACAACGAGAATTGGGTGACTTTTCAACCACCAAAGATGCCTTTGTGTGTGGGCCGGGTCAAGTCTTCAAATCAGTGGGTATGCATCAGTGCCTGCAATGAACAGCATCAACGGAAACTGGGACCAAACCTAGCTATCATGTTGTCCCAAAAATATGCTCATTGCACATGGTCCTTTCAGCCTTGCCGAGTTGCCAAAAGTGCCGCGTGCCACGGCCTGACTCGTCAAATATTCATCAGGCTGGGCCGTCTTTTCGGTCCCTTTCCCCTCCCTTTTCAATCAACTTCAGTTTGGACCCGGCCTTCCGTTACAGTCGTTGGTTGTCTGCCGCCCAAACCTTAACAACAAACAAACTACTTGATTATTTGCTCCATACATTGGGACAGAGGAAGTATCATGTATTGAGTCGATTCCTTTTTGCATCCTTTAAGTTATCCAGTATTTTAAATTACATTCTAGAGTTTTCACTTGTGTTGAACATCATCTCTTAAGTTAGGTAACTCATTTATGTCAAGAAATGTAAAGGAGTTTCGACTTGCATCCCTTATGTCAGGGATATGTCTCAATTTGCATCTCCCAAGTTTAGGAGTATTATGTTGATACTTATTGCAAACTTAATTAGATAAGAAAATTAAGTAATAGATGTCTCGGCACATGCACCATGGCGTACATAATTAAATACATCATAATGCATCATGTGATAAACATGAGGTATAACTCCTAAAACATTATAGTGCATGCAACTGCGTACACTATGATGTATATCCTATTTTCTTTCAACATATTGCAAACTTTAATGAATGCAATATCGGTCCAATTAACAATCTTTTGACCAAAGTGTACAATTTGACACAAATGGGTAAGTTATGAGGTGCAATTTGACCCGATTGAGCTTTTCAGTGTAATTTAAAACAATGGGCAAAATTCGGAGATGCAAAATAAAATTTACTCTCCCTTTTCAATCCCTTTCCAGTTATGCAAGCATGGTCTATTAGTTCCTCGTTTCTCCTGGTTATCCAAAATTTCCAAACACGGTGCTACACCTCAGACTGATGGAAATAGATCGGCTTCAATTTTTATGTTTTCAGACAAATAAATAAAAATAAGAATCAAGAACCTTGAGTTACCATTTCATAAGGAATTGCATATGCATCTAGTACTTCTGACAAAGTTTGGAAAGAAATACGAACTTTCTTGTGAAGTGGGAACTGAAGTTTCTAAACACTGAGGTCATTTGCAGCAGTAATTTACAAAAACGAATACTCCCACCTCAAAAATTAATACTAGTAATTTTCAAGTTAGCTTCTTCAACTGCCAAATATTCATCATCTACGGAACTGCTATACTGCTGCCGACACATTTTCATCTCGAGATATCATATGCTTCAGGGTACCCAAGCTTCTCCATCTCCCAATTCAACTTTGAAGCAACTCTTTCATGGCGAGGAACATACTCCTATAATATAATCAAGAAAATAAACTTAATGTTTCATTAGCAGTAGATTATCTAAGACAGCTTTTCGAAAATATCTACCCTGTTATTTCAATCTGCAGGATAATCACTTGTGTATGGTTTTCAAAATGCCAATCTGTCTGAGGCAAATGGAATTATCAATTTGTTAAAATTATGTTTTCCTTTTTATTGAGGTAACAAAAAAGATAAAGTGATAAATAGTATGACCTTATGTGACTCAGCAGGACCTTGTTATTAAGCCATTCTAGCATGCCAATGAAGAAGAATGATATTCAGTACAATTCAATTCAAGCCTAAGAACATGTGTCGAGACAAAAACTTCTCTATTTCTTGCCGTATTTTATTTATAATTTTATTTATTTAAAGATTACCTCCAATTTCTTGACCAACTCCTTTGCCGTGGGTGCAGATACAATGATATGGCGTGCACTCGGGCTAATGAAGCCTTCTTCCACAGCTTTGTCAATAAATGACAGCAAAGAGTTGTAAAATCCATCCACATTGAGCAAACCCACCTGCCAAAATGTGCAATGTAAGGATTCGATAAGTCCTCAATTACCCTCAATAATTGCTTTGTTTTACAGCGACAAGTACCGGTTTATCATGGATTCCTAGTTGAGCCCATGTTATTACTTCAAGGAGCTCCTCAAGAGTACCATAACCACCTGCATGCACACGAAGTTGATACAGTTTCACATGATTTTTATCTACATGAATACACTAACTCAGCAGTGGTAATAAATTTTCCCATGCTTAAAGATCAGCATTTGGTCAAAGATAATGCTAAAGATTTTTTCTGCATTTGAATCGAATATCGCCTGATTAGTGCAACACAAATTCATAACTAATGCAGACTAACCTCACACCAAGAATAGTTATAATATTTTCAACTACCATGACTACCTGAATGTTTAAGTACTAAGTTGGCCCCATCGGTATTATCATTATGCAAAACATGGCATTTATTGCCCATTTGCCTCCGTTCTCTGTTATATCAGAGGCAAAATCTTCTGGCATACATTCAGGTCATAAATGTTTCTTGTTATGCATGACTCAATTATGTATGTACATATACATATCTCATTTCTCCAAGGATCGGGAAACTAATTGAGGTGTACCTATCTTTAGTAAAGTGACTGTTTCAAACACAGAAGGATGAGAAAGTCCTTGAAAGGAGTGAACATGAGTACCTGTGCTCTACTGGTGAATGTGGTAGTAGATTATAAAAACAATTCTGAAAAATTCTGACTGTACATCTTTTCCTTATATGGCATGGAAATAATTGGTTCTGGTGTCAAGAAGTATGACTATTGACTAAAACTAATCAACTATGAAGAGTTACTCGGTAACTCAGATTGAGAAACTCTATGTAATCAGTGCAATATGCCAATATGTCAATGGGTCAACAACTACGACTTGGAGGATTGCTTTTTCATCATGGGTCTTGGGGTTTGTGAGAGAAAGTCCAGAAACTGATCATTTAGGCTTCAACCGTTGCTTTCAAACCAAGACCAATACCAGTAATTGGTAGAGTATCAAATTACAATGGCCCCATGATAAAAGTTTAGCCATATTTGGAATATTCTCCTAAGAAATTTATTATCACCCTTCATTATGACTTTTCACTTTAATATTCATATTGAAACTTCAACTATGATAAAGAAATGGAGTAGTTTAGTACCACCTCTGTTTTATGGAAGGAATTGACTTTAAAATATTTCTTTTTCTAAAAGGGAGGGAATGATACCATTTAGACACTAGAATACTAAGAATTTACACTTAAATACTTAGAATATGGTACAGTTTCTGAAGGATGAAAAGATTAGAGCAATAATATATCTACCAATACTAGAACATGAGTACTTTGTTCTTTGCTTCAAGATTTCTTTTATCATTAGTTTCTGAAGTGGCCAAGGGATCAAGAAGGGATAATATGCTTAGAAGGTAAATAAATGGACACCAGAAGAATCAAGACGCGGTACAGGAGGTGATTTGCATGCCAGAATTAGAAAAAATTAAATCACCTGAGGTCTTTATCTTTAGTTGATATGCTTAAGAATTTCAGTGAAACGGTGAGAAACTTGCAGCAGGCCTTGTACAAACCTGGCAATGCAATAAAAGCATCAGAGTGCCTAGCCATCTCAGCTTTCCTTTGGTGCATATCTGCTACGGCCTTCACTTCCCCTACTGTTTCACCAGTCAACTGCAAAATGCCAAATCCCAGAAAAACAAGAATATTAAAAAATTTATAGAGAGAAAATTTTGTATTTAGTACTGAGCACCTTGTGCTGTGAAGCAATGATGAGGATTGCTGGCTTAAACAGAAGAGGAAATTCACAGAGAAAACTTTAAACAAGGAAATATGCAGAATTAGTGAAATTCCAGCCACCCGAGTAGTACCATGGCTATCAATCTATCAGGATCAAGAAACAATAAAGCTTTTATAGATCCAAACCATCCCTCCTCCCTACCCAAAAAATAAAAATAAAAATAAAAATATTCCTCCTCCATCTCCTCCAAGAAAGGTGGAAATGACGAAAAGATAGATAAAAAATTCAGCGGAAACTAAACTTACTCCACATTAAAAAGACATACTATTGTGGATAAGGGGGGTTTATCCATTTCTAGTTTTTCTTATTACATGTATAAAATACAGAAAAGGCCTAAGAATTTGTTGGCCACGGCAGACATACCTCTCGAGGCATGAGCGTCTTGGGAATAACCCTGAGACAATTACATGACAAAAACAAGTTTAAATAGAGTATAACAAATAGACCCAGCATACTGATTTGTTCCTTAATCTTCTGTTAAATAGTTAAGTTTGAATGAAAGGTTTGAGGACAAAAAAGGAGGACTCACAAATAATGTATAGAAAGAAGCTTACCCAATGACATGACGACCACCATCATGAACAGCTTGTGAAATCGAACCCATTAGACCAATGCTACCTCCTCCATATACCAAATCGATGTTCCTTGAGACCTTAATAGACAAAACCGAATCAATCAGATGAAAGCGGAGAGTTTTGAGGTAAACATTGATTCAAACATGTGATATGATTAACCCATTTTCCATGAGATAGAGAAAGCTCTGTTAAGTTACAGAGCTTAAGCTGCAAGGTTTTGCCAAATCAACTTCAAAATGAGGACATATGCATGACAAATTAAACGATTTTGAAAAAACACCAGCAAACAATGAACCAACAAAAATACAACAAAGCAAAATCCCATGAACCAACTTGCACATAGATATAACACTACATTCTATTCAACTTTTGATCACTTTTAAGCAAAACCCATTTCAAATCACCCAAAAAACAAGCCCCTAACAAAACCCATATACTAAAACCCTCATTACCCAATAACCCAACAAAAAAATCCCAAATAACACGTTAAACATAAAAAGAAAATGGAAAAAGAAAAATCAAAAAGCTAGAGGGGCATTTTAATTTTAATGGAAGCAAAGAAAGCAATAATACCAGTTCCTTGCCAAGCTCAATAGCAGCATCCTGGTAGCTTATCTTCTTGCCTTGGCTACTCCCACAAAAAACACAAATCCTCCCGAATTTTGATTCTGATTGCTTCATTTCTCCATCTCTCTCCATTTGTCTCTATCTGTCTCTTTGGCTTTTGTTTCTTGGTGACAAATTAAGAGATGGCTTCGTCTGAAGAAAACAAGAATAGCCACCAATATATATAGACCTATTTTAATATAAGTAGAGCGAGAATCGTATGTATGTGTGGAATACGTGTGCCACAAACCCGGAGGTGAAATCAGATTTTCCAAATTGAGGATATCCTTAAAAAAAAAAAATTATGGTATCTAATTTTATTTTTTTTATTAACGACATTTATTTTATAAGTAAAACAAATTTTATAAGAAAATTATATTTAAAATACAGGTGTATCAAGATACATATTTTTTTAAAATACAATAAATTTAATAATACAATTTTAAATTTTAAATTTTATTATAATTGTTTACATAACTCATAACATTTTGGCAAAACTTTAAAAGTTCTTTAAACCCCTCCAAGAATCAAGTGCTTCTAGACTAGTGATGGATCTTTTGGTGCCTGCTAAGTGCTAACCATACCAGTGGCTGCATACATCATCTTCACACGTGAGAAACTCAACACGGTCATATCCCTTCCCTAACTCAAGCTAGCACGGGCAGACCACATGACCAATTTATTCAATATACTCTATTATTATTATATTATTGACGAGTAATGAATTTAAATCTTCCCAAATAATTGCTTATTAAAATTAAGGCAATTGCTATTTATTTATTTTATAAATAATTGAATATGTAATTTTTGTTCTAATTATTGGTTAAATGATAATTTTATGTGATAAACGTGATCCATTAAAATTTAATTTATCGCTTGCTTCTATATACTACTATACATGTATTTATTAGTTTAAGCATGTGCACTAAGAACATAATAGAGTGACATATTTCTTTTTCTCAATGGTAAAAATATCGCTTGTCATTATATTTTTGGCGTGCACGAATAATTGTTGGTCCAAATAATTTTTATGCAATTTCGAAATCATATCATGATATCATGTGCCAAATTTTCAGATAACAAAAACTTTATAACCTACTAGAAACATAAAGTTCTGATCATAACATTATGGTCCCAAAAAAAAAGGATAGCAATCCTGAAAATTTCACATGAAAATTTAAAAGGTGGCAGATATTTAATTTCTTATTGGCTAGTAGTATGGGCCTTAAACAAAATACTCCTTTTTTGTATCCAACTTGTTAACATAATAACTGTGAATAATTTTTCGGTATTTTTCCTAGATTTAGGTCTGTAACACACTAAAAGGTTATCACCTTTCTAACCATTTTTAAAAAGGGACATACCGACATGGGTTGTGGTTAACTTGTTTTATTAATACGTGCATGCGTTTATGTTAATTAAATTAAAATATGATATGGCCGGGCTACTTAATTAGCTATTATGGGTAAATTAATATATATATATATATATATAGTCAGAGGGGGTCAGTGAGTGAGTCTCCATATGGAGCATTGTGCATTGATAATTGAATAAACATGTGGGTAACGGGCTGTGAAGCTTGTTACCCGATCCACCCTCCCTTACCGGACACACTTGTTGTATTCGTAGGAAACATTTCATTATCATTTATTTAATTTTCCACCCCCATACCATCTATCATCAAGCATGCACGCTGTTTCTGTTCTCAACTCCGTCAAACTAAAACTTTCTATTGCTCCTCTTCTCTGTTAAGTTCTGTAAGCCAACATTGACTATAAGTAGATAAAATAATTGTATCCGTCAATTTTTAAATTAATAATACAAAGTTAAGTTATTTAATTTTTTTACGCACATAAAATTATTTAAATATGTGCAATATTTTTGTGCGTGTACAAAAAAAAAAAAAAAAACTAGAATTATTATACGCGCACTTTTTTTATTCACGCACATAAATATTTTGTTATTTAAGGGCAATAGAAGAGTATTGAATCAGTGATAAATGAAGTTTGAACTCAACAATTCCACCTTTGTATTCGCATAAAAAATTGTGCATACAATAATTCTCATCATTTTTATACGTGCACAAAAATATTACACGTCATTAAATAATTTTATGCGTGTATAAAAATTAAATAATTTAATCTTGTACCATTGAATAAAAAATGAACGGATATAATTATTTTAAAAATATATATATATATAAATATTTAAAAATATAACATATAAATATATAACATACTATTTATCTACAAGGTCTCTCTTCCACAAGCCAAGCTATTAAACTAACTACTAATGCGTGGAGACATGTAGTCGTGGTAGGAGTTTTAAAGGGATTAAAGAGCTTCTTCAATCCCAAAGTTCTTTGCGGCTGTTTTGTTAATTCCTAATTTTTCCTGTCTTTCTGTCTGCTCGATCACTTGGCTTCATTAGTTTCCGAGACGGAGTATTTATATCAAATGGGAAAATAATTTGAAATCTACACCATAAAATTAATAATTTATAACTCAATTTGTAGTACATAATTACATGTGTTAATTCTTGATCCATTCCTGCTTGGATTGCATGCGTGTTTATTGAATTTCTGTTTTTGTGTACTTATTAGTTCACGTATGACATGTGTACGTGTATATGAGTAAGGAGTTATAGTCAAAGATTGACAAATCGTAATTATTCAATCTTAATTTAACAGTGTAAGATGTCCACTTACGTGTTAAAAATTATGCAGGAGAACTCAATAATTTTTAGCTCATTTGTAAAATTACAGAATTGCCTCCAACTTTTTTTGCCCTCTATTACCCACGGTTAAAAATTATGATACATGCGAGCACTTTGACTATCACAATTAGACTTCCAGTGTCAATAATATTATTTTATTTTATTTTTGTCTTTTTCATATTATTTGTACATACATGTGTGACAAAAATCAATTAAATGTAAATATATAGAAAAACTCATAGAGCATATACTCATATTATTTTTTTACATACCTTTTTTATTAGATTATTTAATTTTTTAGAATATCAAATTATTTGTTAAAGTATAAAATTGTTAAGAGTATACTTTTTTTATGTGAGAATTTGTTAGATTATAAATATATATATTTTTTTAATCTTTTTTGTCTACTCATATATTTTTTTTGTAGTATAGATGTGTTAGATTCAAGTAATTTATTTATAGTGTAAAATTGTTGAGTATCAAATTTGTTGTTAGAGGATTTGATATAGTATAAATATATTAATTTTTTATAGTACTTATGCATGTAATTTTAGTAGCATTTGCACTCGTACCATAAGTTTTTAGCATGTAAGTACCATAATTTTTAATACATACGTATCATAATTTTTAGCACATACGCACCAAAAGACAAAAAAAAATTGAAGATAATTTTGCCATTTCCGCTAAAAATTATTACGCTCTCCTGAATAATTTTTAGCATGTAAGTGAATATCATACGCCATTGGATCAAGATTGAATGACTACAATCGTTTTGAATAAGTAGACAATTTTGGCTATGAATCATTACCCACACACACACACACATATATATTAATGGGAACTTATATATAAGTTTGGACAAGAAATAGTATGCCATGAATAAATTTTCCCAGAATTAATGTATATATTGTAAGAACCCAGTATTTTTTTATATTTTGAAGTACTAAATAAAATTATTTGGTTTCCGACAAAAAGAATGTCAACGTTAAAGTTAGGCAATATTTATT
>JAUMHB010000002.1:186284-203147 GCA_032359685.1 Pittosporum tobira
TATCAAACATCAGAAAATAAATTATTTTCCTAGAAACCATTTTCTCAGAAAACGTTTTACCAGAAAATATTTTCTAGAACGCGTTTTTCTTATATTAAATTGAGCCGTAAATTTAAAATTTGGGAGAACACACACACACACTTGTATCAAAAAAAACATTGAATTATTCATTTATTATGTAAATTCGTAACTTGTTTTCCTTAAATAGCAAAGGGATTTTACGTTGACGGAAAAATGATTTCCTGTTGATTGCACTTTCCATGACATACCAAACTCTAGAAAATCTAGAAAACATTTTTGGAAAACATTTTCCTTATATCAAAGCCTAATCTGTTACTTTTAGCAACTAAGTGAAATTCTTGCCTTTCTAGTGTCTTGAATGCGTATGCTAGTGCCTCGCTATTAGTGGACCAACGTGAAGGTATGATTGTAAATGTTGTTTATGGCATGTGAATGCTAATGTGATTCTCTACTTGTAGTGTCCTTGATAAGGTTTTTGCTCCATTCTGGCAAGAGCTAATTTATTTTTTGGGTCCACCAGAGGGGGAGGGGGACAGACTCAAACCCCTGACCTTGCAAGGTAAAGGGAGAGACCCTACCACTAGGCTATCACATTTGGTCTTCTAGATATAAAATTTGAATTTTCTTATTATTGCACTGACATAGTCTGCAAAGAACCTGCTTCAAGATCCAATCTGCTGTCTTAGGCCCACTACAGGCCCTTCCGAAAGTCATAACAAGTGATTGGTGATGCTAATAACATAGTTGAACCATTATAAACAATTATGTCTTTCCCACATATTCCGATGTGAGTCTAGGGTATGACAATCATCCCAAGTCGAATCCGTGGCATCCTTGTCAAGGCTAAGCAGTACGGCCCCGGACCAAGGTTCAATCCACCATCCACCAAAGGCACCAGTTGGGTCCTCTTGGCAGATGACAATCTCGCTCAAAAGTTAAGTTATCAATGCTCCTGGAGTCCTAGTAGCAAATTTGAATAAACAATTCAGTCTTTCCAATAGTCCCACATATTTCATGTGGGACTGGAATATTAAAATTATGGTTTAGGGTGTATCATCTGTGCCAATGAGGTCTTAGCCCAATGGTTAAGACTGAGACCCTGAGATTCCTTACTCATTAAAGGTCTCAAGTTCGAGTCTCCCTTAATGAGTGGAGTTATATTTCTCTCTTATTTAATTAAGCGGAGCTTTGTTGCTTATTATTATGGGATTTTAGTTTTCTTGCCGATTATTATGGGATTATTTGTTCATGTGAGAGTTGATACCTGGAATTGATATGAGATTGATGTAACTGTAAACTTGGTTGAACCATAACCATAACCATCACCATCACCATCACCCAAAAAAAAAAAAAAAGGGTCTGTCGTCTGCTTACTATTTTTGACGGTTTCTCAGAAGTAGAAAAAGATGAAGGGAGAACACTATAGATGCGTATAAAAATAATTCAAAAATAAATTTTAAAAATGTCAACTCAAAATCTTAGGTAGCTTTTCCAACTTTTATGTATTAGAACACTATATATATGCATACTATATTTTTGTATACACAGATGTGCTCGCACATACGCATATCCAATTCATTAATGACAAAGATTGTATTTTCACCAATTTTAATGGCAAATTTTTCTATTCACTATATAACTGATCAAAACTGTCGTTTTGGGCCCTATGGCACAGGACAATTTAATAAACCATGTGTGAGTACCCCAAGAAATTTATTGTTGTTGCAGAGTTTTGAACCCATGACCTATGCCAATTTATTCAAGCATTTATCTGGGAGCTCACTATATACAACCATATTATATAGTATTACACTGTTACATAACCGAATTGGCTAACCACCTATGATATTGGCAACCCCTTTAAGATTGAGTTAGACAACTCTTTGGAACCACCTATGATGTTGGCAACCCCTTTAAGATTGAGTTGTACTATTAAACTTTTGATCTTTGTTACTCTGAATGGGGTGGGGTTGGGGGGTTGCAAGGGGATGTTTAACTTGGCTGCAAATAAAAGTGCATATTTTATATAGTAATATATAAGTAGACATTTACTAATTATTAATTATCTAGAATTATATCATAATAATGTCTTAAACATGTATGGTAAATTTAGTGAGAGAAAAATGTTAAAATAAATTTCATCTATCACAGGTGCCCATGATTACGTTTAACCCTTTGGAGGAACACATCGAAGTAATCAAAGCTTGTTTGCATAAGAAAGTTAAGAATCACTCACAAACAATTAATAAAGTAAAATGCTTTTCATGGCAGGGCCTTATTTCTCTTCCTACTAAGTACTTGCAAAACAAGCATCATTATTAGTTTGAGGAAATTTACTTTGATCTCTCCTGTTAGTGTTGATTCTATAAGCTTTCATCTACTTGTATAGTTTTAACCATCAATTTCAATTTCAAATGCAATTGATTTGATTGTTAAGCTATGGCTATGAGATCCATGCATTTCTTAGTAATGTAGTATGTACAAATTACAGTGATTTGGTGGTTAGTCATCTTATGAGGAGCCATATGTTATTAACTCTTATTGGTTGCTTGGTGTGTATTATTTTTGAATTATCTTCCTTGTTTGTCAATCATGTGCTTCTTTATTTTAAATGATTTTGTGCCTGATATGCAATTCATTTACGGTGTTGTGTCCCTGATGTTATTGTACTTAGCACTAATATGCATGTCTTATATGAACAGCCAAGAAATACTACCCCTCTAGGCAGCGCCTTACCCTCCCCATTCAACCTGGATCAAAGGAGAAGCCTACCGTCCTTCAGTCAAAGAAAAGTCTCAAAGAATATAGCGATGGAAATGCCAACAACTTAACCGTCGTGTTCAAGGACTTGGGTCCTCAAGTTTCCTATCCTATATTATTCTTTTGGGAATATGTGGGCCCACTGCTCATCTATCCAATGTTTTACTTCTTCCCCATTTACCAATACCTCGGCTTCAAAGGGGAGCGCGTTATCCACCCGGTTCAAACTTATGCTTTATACTACTGGTGTTTCCACTACTTCAAGCGTATTATGGAAACCTTTTTTGTCCACCGTTTCAGTCATGCCACCTCTCCACTTTCTAATGTCTTTCGGAACTGCGCTTATTACTGGTCCTTTGGTGCCTATATTGCTTACTATGTGAATCACCCACTTTATACACCTGTAAATGACCTCCAAATGAAGATTGGCTTCGGTTTTGGTTTGCTTTGTCAAGTTTCAAACCTCTATTGCCATATTATACTGAGGAACCTTCGTGGTGATGGGAGCGGAGGTTACAAAATCCCATGTGGATTTTTGTTCAACATTGTGACTTGCGCAAATTACACAACAGAGATTTACCAGTGGCTGGGCTTCAATATTGCAACACAGACTGTTGCAGGTTATGTCTTTATGGTCGTTGCTGCTTTCATCATGACTAATTGGGCTCTTGCAAAGCACCGCCGTCTAAAGAGGGTAACGTTCTGTCCTCCGTTTCTAATTCCTGTGCATTTATATAGAGCAGGTCAATGGGCAATCACGTTGAAAAGAAGGTTCGTGGGTAATCTCATACTCCACACATTCCACATATAAAAAAGACCCATTTGAAAATTTTGCAAATAGTAAGGACATATTTTTCTTCCATATTTACCCCTGAATATACTTGGTGGTTAGTTTAGCGGTATTGACATAATATTGAAATTGTGATGTTCAACTTGAGGACATTGTTTCATTATATAATAACATTAGTTAAATGGGAGCTCTTTTTCTGGAAGAAAGAAAATTTATATATGGGACTCTTGTGGAACGGAGGGAGTATAAATTTAGTTGTTGGAGAATTTCCTCGAGTTTCTTAAATATCTTGATACATGTAACTTGTGTTATTTATTTGGATTAGTAATTTATACCTTTGTACCTTCGTGCTTATACTTTTATCATTCTGGTTTTTGCCCTTTTTCCATGCAGCTGTTCGATGGAAAGGAGGGCCGACCAAAGTATCCCCGTCGATGGGTTATACTTCCCCCATTCCTGTAGAAGTTTCAAGTCTGAGACTTGCCTCTTTGATTAGAAAGTTCAGAATTTATAGTTGAGGTTTTAAAGGTTACATCATTGTTGTTGTTTACCGTAATAGAATTGATCTAAGATTGTTGGTTCCCCATTTCTTCTATTTCTAAAATGGATTATATGAGCCTTTCGACATTGTAATTGTCACAGTTCATCAGATTGCTTCTAGACTATCATTTGTGTATGTTAATTAATTCCTTCTCTTGTCCTTAATTGGGAATGCTTTACTGCTTTAGATTATGGCTATTCTTTGAAATACTTTTAAAGATCTTCAACTTCCTACCCGATGTTGAGTGCCACCAGATGCCGAAGTCTTTTACACACACACACACACACACACACACACATATATATATATACTCCCGCCATCCCAAAAACAGTGACCATAGGAATTTATTTATTTATTTATTTCTATCCCAAAATCAATGTCCAGATTGTAGGTTTATGGTGAAATCACTTTTTTCTACTGCCAGTTTTTATTTCTTTTTGGCCGGTGAAAATTTGATATTGATTGGTTGGGTGAAATCCCATTTGGGTGATCCCGCAATAAAGTAATAAATGTTCTCCTTCTTAAAACGTGAATTTTCTAAAATATATGTGGACTTTTAGTGTTTTGATCGTTCTTTTTCGGAGAAAGATAAAATATAAAATATGTGTGTGTGTGTGTGTGTTACAGATTGTTCAGCATTGGCACCCAGACAAAAGAAGGGTCATGAGTTGTTTACAATGGGAGATAGTGGGAAAGCAAGACAGGTAAAAAGGTAAATGAATCATTTCCCATGTGCCCTGGGGCTGATTTTATCTTTTTTTGGGGTCATCCATGGCCTGATTGTTTGGTAGAATATAATTAAGAATAATTAAGAGAAGAGTTAAAAGTCTCAAACAGACAGACACAATAGTACGATGTAATTACATTTAAATTAAATATTTTTTTGTTATTTTTGTCGAATTAAAATCGAACTAATGATAATATTATTTTTCTATAATTAGTAAAAATATTTTATAATATTTTAAGGAACGGAGTGATAGCCTCTGTCCGAAGATCAGAGTGCCTTGTGAAGAGATCGTATAGATTTTAAAATTATTTTGATGGAATGCCAATTACGTGGCAGAAACGCGCCAGACTCCATCTAGCTGGCATCGTACTTTTTTAGTTTCTATTTGATTTTTATTGGGATTGAAAGTGTCCATGAAAGCACTATTTTGATCATAAAAGGAATATATCTTTTTAGACAAAACACACGCTATTGCTTTGATGCCTCTGGAAAGGAAAAACATGGTTACTCTACAAAGTGGAAAGTGTCCTCTCACAATAATGTCCAAGTTGGCACCAATTTTTGCAAGTGAAAAAAGAACCACATTCCTTTTTTTTTAATAGAAAAATTAAAGAAACAAATCTTATTATAACTATTTACCCTTTTTTTTTTTTGGTTAGAAAGAGGCAAGAAGATGGGTGAAAAATGAAAATAGAGCATCGTAGAACCGCGAAAATTTATTTAGTCGGTTATTTGACCTAAAAACACATGTAAAGTTTTAAATTTACAACTTTCATGTCATCAAAAAAGATATCATTATTATAGTTATTTTTAAAAAATAAGATGGTTACTAAAAGATTTAATTGTACTAGAATTGGCATTAGAGTGCAACATGGTGTGATTATTATTATTATTATCTTTTCTCTTTCCTTTTTTTTTTCTTGGTTTGGTTTGTAATTATATGAAGAAAACTTAAAACTAAGAAAATCACCTAACATAAGCAAGCCTTAAGATAAAATCACTGTGTTCTAAAAATTCTCACTTAAATTTGATTAATTCTTGTCTAGCTTATGGGTAGTTCTTTATTGTCTCAATTAATTGGGCGTCTAAACTTAATTAATATTCTTCATATACTCCCATTTAAGAGCTAAACATTCATTTTGTCAACTATATCCACGTAATAATTTTTAAACAATGTTGGATGTGAAGGACCTGCATTTTAAAAATTAAATTAAAAACTCTAAATAAAGCAATTATGAAAAAAAAATTAGGTCGGACAATTTGACTCGAATTCGATGAGACTTGACCAAAGCATACCCTAATGGGACATGTATGGGGAGCATATATAGGGAATTGGGTGGGTATGGAAAAAATGAGTTCAAACCCGATAGAGTTTTGGATCAGATTTTGGGGTATGAGAATAATCTTTTTTGTCCCAAATCCGTCCTGATTATGTATTTAATTATTTATATATATTATTTTATATTTATTATTTTAATGTATATTTGATATTTCTAGTCCTATATATATATATATATATATATATATATATATGACAGAATGAGTAAGATATATGAATTTTGATATTAGAAAAAAATTAAAAAATAAATTTTTTATTAAAGCGGGGCGGGACGGGGTGAAGCGAGTATGAGATTATACATATCGGGATGGATTAAGTATGAAAATAATATTAGATGGAATGTGAGACAAATATGAAAAAAAAAAATTAAACTAAATAAAAATAAAATATAATTATCTCTAACCATATCCGACCCCCCTTTTGTCGGACCTAAAAAAAAATTTATTGGGAAAATTGTCAAAAGAATCAATTTCTAAATAAAAGAAAGAGAAATTAGAAATGACCGTACAACCGGAAGGAGCTGCGGCCCACTCATGAATGATATCCTCACGACGTGTCACCATGTCCGTCTATCCAGAATTTAAAACCAATCGGACGGCCCACAACCTATCTCTCTCTCCGTATAAATAATTCACCTTCTCCAATTTCGGGGCAGAGTTTTCATTCCACTGCTTTGCCTTGCAACTCTCATCTCTCCCTCTACAAACAAACGCGAAATCTAGGGTTCAAGAGGTTCGATTCCAGCATTCTCGATTTACGAGTTTATTTTTATCTATTTAATTGTTGATCTAGATTAGCTAATACTTTGTTGCATTTTCCACCATTTTTCGTTATAAATGTCAATTCATTTTTATTGCATTTGATTGTGAAGTAGAATGTTAAGCCTGATTTATTTGAAATTATGTTTTATTGTCGATGTAATTATTTTTTTTTGTGTTAATCCATATGAGATTATAATTAGGTTATGTATATAGTTATATATATGATTGGGCATTGTAATTTGAATGGAATCATGGATCGACTCTTTGTATTTGTGTTATTATTTGTTTAGATTTATTTATTTATTTATTGATTCTTTATTTTATTTGATGTGTTTTTTAATATAATGTGGCTGAACTTTCCTTACTTTTGGGTATCATAGATCTAGGCATATAGCTATAGTTTGTTCACAAATGAATTGCCTGCTGAGAATCTTTCATTAGTCGTTTTCATGGCTTCTATGGGATGTTTGGGAAATGTTGTGCTTTCCATACCACGGAAAACTTAATAAGTACATTATCTTATTATGAAAATTACTATGCAATCGTTATAAAATCGTGATTTTGGAGATTTATTTTTTTGTTATGAAGTTTCCTTTGAGTTGTTTGATTTTGACAATTGAATATGTCAATGGTTTCAATGAGGTTTCTAGTATTATTGGTTATTTAAGGGCTCACAGAATTATGTTGTTGTTTTCTTGATTCTATAATTCTTTGAAGAAAATATTGACATTCATATGTTATTTAAATATGTGTCTGTTTTCTGAGAGGTTAATCATTTCTTGCCATATCATATATATTTGATTTCCAGTTTGTTCTTATTTGGAAAAATCAAAATACTTGAATCTCATTCTAGAAAGAACAACCCTGGAAACACTCCATCACCAGAAAAAAGAAATAAGGATTCAGATACAGAGAAGAATATAACCTAAGCTACACTTTTACGTCTTAATATGTAAAAATTCCTTTCTGGTTCTGGACTTTGGAGCGTAGGCATGGCCAAGGATTTTATAGGTAGCTGATTTTATTCTCATATGTGTTTGATTATGTCTTGAGTATTTTCTTCAGTTTGTTTTGTTAAAAATTATCTTAAGTTGCTAAATGTCAAAATTTGTTTAAATTCTTGAAATGTTATTAAGGTTGTGATTCCGATGATCCAATCCACATACTTGGAGCCTAATTCAAATATTAAAAAGAAGAGGAACAACGGAAAGAAAAATTTGAAATGTAATAAGTACCACATAGTTATCATCGAATATTTGACTTTTGATCTCGTCTTGCTTTACACTTGCTAAACAATCTTTGAAACAGTCACATTTGTCTATATCTTAGAGTTCCACTGGTTGACATAATGTCATTTTTGGCTTTGTTTTCTACTTCCTTAATTACCTTTATATGTTAGCATAAATTTCACATTCTGATTCAAATTGCCAATGTTTGTTCAGGAGTTAGCATAAAATGGCAGATGGAGAGGACATTCAGCCACTCGTGTGCGACAATGGAACTGGAATGGTTAAGGTATTAATTGTTTTGTCTTTGTATAGTAATTGAGTTGGAGCTTTATACTTACTGGAATGTTGTGCTATTTTTTCTCCTTTATATTTTAAGAAATTGATGTTATGTTTCTGTTGGCTTCTAGGCTGGATTTGCAGGTGATGATGCTCCACGTGCCGTATTCCCAAGCATAGTGGGCCGCCCCCGACACACTGGTGTGATGGTTGGCATGGGCCAGAAAGATGCATATGTTGGAGATGAAGCTCAATCCAAACGTGGTATATTAACACTAAAATACCCAATTGAACATGGAATTGTGAGCAATTGGGATGATATGGAAAAGATTTGGCATCATACCTTCTACAATGAGCTTCGTGTTGCCCCAGAAGAGCACCCCGTTCTTCTAACTGAAGCTCCTCTCAATCCCAAGGCAAATCGTGAGAAGATGACTCAAATCATGTTTGAGACTTTCAACACCCCTGCTATGTATGTTGCTATCCAAGCCGTTCTTTCCCTGTACGCCAGTGGTCGTACAACAGGTAACCAATCCAATCATTTTTATCAATTAATAAACTTAGCAAGGGCTAAAAGTCATACAATAGGATCTGACAAGAAAAAACCTTTAAAAGTGGGTCTATGTGCCAAGTTCGTACATGGAAATTCAGTCTGATGGGAAGTCATGATATTTCCAATAGCTTTCTATCTTGGTGCGGTCCAAAAAGATTAAATTTCAATTTGAATAGAAAGTATTCTACATGAATTTGGTATGAAATGCTAGTATTTTACTTGAGGTTCTAATATCTTGTACTTGCTTTGATCCAAAACTGGATAAACATTTCTAACACAATGACTTATGAGGGAAACTTTATCTTTGCAAATATATCCCTAACATTAGCTAAAACTATAGTAATAATGGCATAATGCTACCAATCTACGTAGAATAGTATTATTCTAAAATTACAAATGTACTTTTAATTTTAAAACAGACTAAAAAGGAATAGCAATCTCTAATTTAAGAATGGAGGGATTATTGCTATGATTGGTTTTTGCAATGACAAGGTGAGAGAAAACACACCTACAACCATATCTAATAAACATCCTATAGCAAATATTGCGGTGTACTTGCAAATTCATGGATTCTGTTATATGTATAGGTATCGTGTTGGATTCTGGTGATGGTGTCAGCCACACAGTCCCCATTTATGAGGGTTATGCTCTTCCGCATGCCATCCTCCGTCTTGACTTGGCTGGTCGTGACCTCACGGATGGCTTGATGAAAATTCTTACCGAGCGTGGATATTCTTTCACTACCACAGCAGAGCGTGAAATTGTCAGGGACATGAAAGAGAAGCTGGCCTATATCGCTCTCGATTACGAGCAAGAACTCGAGACCTCAAAGACTAGCTCTTCGGTTGAGAAGAGCTATGAGCTGCCCGATGGGCAGGTGATTACCATCGGAGCCGAGCGTTTCCGGTGCCCTGAGGTTCTCTTCCAGCCTTCGATGATTGGAATGGAAGCAGCGGGAATTCACGAGACTACCTACAACTCGATCATGAAGTGCGATGTTGACATTAGGAAAGATTTGTATGGAAACATTGTGCTCAGTGGTGGGTCCACCATGTTCCCTGGTATTGCAGATAGGATGAGCAAGGAAATCACTGCTCTTGCTCCGAGCAGCATGAAGATCAAGGTGGTAGCCCCACCTGAGAGAAAGTACAGTGTCTGGATTGGAGGATCCATCTTGGCTTCTCTGAGCACCTTCCAGCAGGTTTCTTTCATGTCTTTCAGATATTTTGCCTTGAAGATTTTCCCTTTTTTTAAATTTTATTATTGTTATTTATTTATTAATTTATTTTTAATTTTTGGGATAACTAATTTCTTGCTCTGAGATTCTCTTGGAAATATTGTTGATTCTGACTTGTTTCCGGTTGTTTGACTGCAGATGTGGATAGCTAAGGCAGAGTATGACGAATCTGGTCCATCGATTGTGCACAGAAAATGCTTTTAAATTTGCAAGAACATTGTTTTTGAAGAGTTGCTATTTACGGGAAGAGTAACGCTGCTCCATTTTCTATATTTGTTCTTCTGTTGGATTGGTGATTTTGAGACAGCGAAGGAGTTGATCGCTGGAAGGTCCAAATTCTTTTATTTTTAATTGTAAACTGTTCCCATGCTACTTACTAGTTTCATCATTTTTCTTGTGTCATGGATTATGGTTTCGGAAAGTGGGCTATTCTAAGTGATTCACGGTGGATTTACCTGTTACAATTTTAGTTCATATGGTATGATTTGGATATGAAAACTGAGCAATCATTTGTGTTTAATTATTGGAATGACCGTTTTAAGCTGATCTTCTGAATTATATGTGGCTTTATTGCTTCCGGTATAAATGTTCTATAGTTACGTATATTATCAGACAAGAAACTATAGCTTCTGTAAGCTGTAAAACACACCTTCAACAAAGAAACTAAAAAACAAAAAGAACACCAAGAAAAATAAGTACTAAGAACAACTCATGTTGTACCCGTTGCAAACATCTACTCTACACATGTATGTTCGGTGTTCATCTGTGTCTTGAAATTACCTGTTCAATGTTCATCTGTGTCTCGAAATTACTTGAAAATAACGGAGTCCAATGTTATATTATACCCGGGAGGAAATCAGGGAAGATCTCAGCTGATGATGCTCATCGTTGCAGAATGGGTGATCTTCTTCCCTTGTATATCCACCTTGAATACTTAATCGAGAGTTTGAATTCCCTTCTGGCCTTCTTTGTATTAATTTGTGATCTTCTTCGCAAGTTTCTTGTGCATTTTCAATCCTTTCATTGGTTGAATATCCCTTGATTGAATCAAAGTCATCGTCTTCTTGATTCTGGGGAGTATTATAGTGAGAATTGCATCTCACATACGTTGTCCTGAAAGTGGATCCTTTTGAGTTTCCAGCTACAGTAGAAGAGGAGTGTTGGCAAAAGCTTCCAAAGCCTTTCATCCCGTTGGTTATCTTTCGAGCTCTATCTCTCTCTTCCTTCAGAAATGACCCATCTTCAAGCAGCTTCAGTATCCTTTCAGATTTCTTTCGTACACTCGATCCCCAGTTGAACCTGCTCGCGTGAACGATAATGATATCAAGAAACTATGAAGTGATGTAGCATAAACTTTGAAGTACGAGATATCATACAGGAGGTACAAGTCTGTTAATTCAGTCAGTAGTACGTGAATCTTATTATGCGTGAGAGATGTACTTTAATAAAAACTATCAAGAAGGAGATGAAATTTAGAAAAATATCACAGTCATCATTCTTATGAGAGTAGCTACTTTTGCTGAAAATTTGAAGTTTCATATTTTATAAAACAAAACCAACCCTTTCTCGTCAACATATTTGAGGCTTCCCATCTCCCAAATGATATCTTTATCGCACTCAAAATCCTC
Source organism: Pittosporum tobira (assembly GCA_032359685.1). Classification (NCBI taxonomy): domain Eukaryota; kingdom Viridiplantae; phylum Streptophyta; class Magnoliopsida; order Apiales; family Pittosporaceae; genus Pittosporum; species Pittosporum tobira. The sequence continues at coordinate 198,147 of JAUMHB010000002.1, forward strand.
AGCAACTCTCTTCGGACCATTGGTTAGAAGCCGCTCCAACACTATAAGAGCCTTGTAAGAAGATTCCCAGTTCGTTTTATCGTACTTCCATATCCTGCAACAACACCACCACATTATCAAATCTAATATGCTAAATTACAGAACTGGCTAGTGGCTAGCTGCAACAGCTTCCTCAAATTTATGCAGAGATCTATTAAAACCTTTTATGCAGAATATCAACGATTCTCCAGTAATCGTCAACTTCAAAGGCCGCACGCGATATAAATCCGATGGTTCGAGCATCCAGTGACCATGAATCTCCATCAATGGCCTCCTCAGTAAGTCTTCAACAGTTGGCCATTAGAAACAAATTTAGAAATAAAGGTGACAGTCGGTTATTGGATCCTGTAAACTACGTTTGTATTCAAGATTTTACATCTTTTTTATACCCAAGAGTGAGTAGCTTATAAGTATTTTCTTTTCTTTTTTTTTCTTTTTTCAGTTTTCATTTATTTTGATTCTTAACATGGGTAAGGATGACGTAGAACCTGATCCCAAACTTACAGAACTTTTATTACTGTTCTAGGATTAAGCAAGTAAGGTACTATCGGAAAATATTTTCAACAAGATAATGTGTTTCCCTCCGTCCCTGGATTTGTTAGGTAATATTAGAAGTAGACAGTAAGAAATTAACTTACAGTTCTGCTGGTGTAACATCGGTGAGCACGAGACGTGCAGCCTTGATCTTCTCTTTGAAGAAGAAAGAAGCTTGCCTTTTGAATTCGCGGAAGGAAGGACTATCCATTAATGGTGGAGTTATTGGTATAGTTTCAAAGGATAATCAACTATATATATATATATACACACACACACACACACTGTACATGACTTGGTGATAATGCAATTTTAGATTAATAATTAATTAATTAATTTCAACTGCTCCATTACCTACTTAACCATACCAACTACATTCCGTCCTTAAAAGTGGATTTGCATGCGTAACAAGAAGAATGAAAGTCCGACTTTATTACACCTATAATATTAACTTGGAAGATTGGTTTTGACCACGGCAATAGGAATAGGAAAAGTAAGGGCTAAACTCCATTTTTGCTCCAGAAATTGATACACAACTGGCATGTGTTACCGAAATTTATCATTAATAATCGCAATATATAAATTAATTAAGATTAAACCACTCCGTTCTGATAAATAATGAGTAAGTTTTGTAGAAATGTGTCCACCTTATGTTATAATCTTAAAAAAGAGTAAAATATTTAGTTTATTTTAATTTCTGTTAGTCAAAATACTAAAATAGCCCTTGTAGATTATATTTCATTTTAGTTTTGGCACTCTATTTTTATTAATAGGATCTTTGAACTATGTTATCAGAATCATGTTAGTCATATTTTTTAAATTGAAGTGTGGTACTTGCTATTTTCGTAAGTTATAACAAAAATTACTTGGGTAAGGTGGAAGCAATGGGGGTCCTTAGTACTGTTACACTGGGCCACATCAGTAAAAGGGTTATATTGATAAAAAGATAGTACAATGACTAAAATAAAATTTAACTAATAGTATATGAACCATTATGATATTTTTACCATTAGTATTTGAATTTTTCACAAGAAAAAAGTTAAATAACAATGAAAATGAGAGATTCCTAAGCCCCTATGAATAATAAATATAAGAAAAATAGCGGTACATAGCGCTAAGTCAATAATAGTGAGATGTATCTAATTTTGAATGTTAGTCTTCCTGGAGAGGGAAAAAATCAGTTTAAAGGTGCATTTGGAACCAAATTAGGCTTGAAAGTGCAGTTGGAACCGAATAATAATTTTGGTTACACAATTCCCTATTTCAAACCAATGGTTTCCTACTATTGTGATACCAACACGTCTTTAAATTAAGGGTAATATTTGGGGTCCCAATTCTACCAAATTGTATCAATTGGTCATACATCTTTGTAGAATTTCAAATTGTACAACAACCTTCTATTGCAATTTCGGACGTATTCAGGAAACTAGAACAGATCAATGAAACAGTACTTAACAAGAAGTGCACAATAGGACCCCCTTTCTTAACATATAACCTCGCCCCCTCGTGTCAATTGGTATTTCAATCAGCAAAATGTAATTAAGAATAATTTATCCCAAAAAATGTAATTAACATAATGTCACAGGTGGTTCCTCAAATAATTGAACATAAAATCACGTCTCCGGTCATACAAAAGACCCAATGTTATCTGTAAGTAATTTGCAATCTCTGCAAGTGTCACATGTCCTAACATCTAGGCCGAATATGAGGGTTTTTCATAGTATGTCACTTCTTCCAGAAGAAGCAGTTTCCTAAACTAGATGACGCCTGAAAGACTGCTATGCTGCTCATGGATAAATGTGGAATGAAGAGAATCATGTTTGAATTTTCCAGATGCCAGCCCTATATCCTAAAGACATAAGTGCCATCTCCCACAGCATGTTTGGAATGCTCAAAGGATTTACCTTGGATCCTGGAATTTCAGACCAGTTTACAGATATCTCGATTATAGGGATGCCAAACCATTTGCATAGATAGACTAACTCAACATCAAAACACCACCTGCACTAAGTCCATGTTGCTCCTTTAGTTCCAAAAAAAATCAAATTTCCATCACTGAACAAATAATTGACACACCATTGCCCGAAAAAGCATACAAAACAACAAATATATTGATAAATTCAATCGTAAATAATAATCTTGCTCCATAAATTCCATACATATAGGCATGAGAAGCTCCATAACGAGGTCATCTACAACTTTTATTTAATTCTGTTACCTTTTCAGACGTATGTTTGTGAAGAGCTTCTGTGCAGCAGCTCTAGTAAACATCTTAAAGCCACACTGTGATGTATGAAAAAAATCACTTCAGACTAAAACTAATATCCAATTGGTAAGAGTTGGTGAAAGAACTTGCAAAATTAAAACCAATACCTGTGTATCACGAATTCCGGGCCCAGCAGCCAAGAGAACCACAAGATGGAAACCTTTCATTAAAAAATTGCGGTACCACTTCCTCTGAAACATAGGGTCAACTGATTCTACTAAGACAAAATAATATTTAAAAGAAAAAAAAATAAAAATTTGTGCAAGGAGTGAGGCATTAACACCGAACTGTAGCTAGGGCCTTCTCCTCAAGGTGAGCACGAGAACCAATTGCCACAATGGGGATAACTGAGAGTCTTAGACTTGAATTACTTTCACTTTTAGCAACAGAACATATCTGATAGGAAAACCATCATAGTTAAAACCAGCTAAAAATAAAATTGAATCAAAATAAGAGGAATTAAATTAAATAACCTAAAATCCTAAATATAATTAATAAATGCACCCAATACAGATCATGAAAGCTGAAGCTGACCTGATTTTCAAGCTTCTCCAGGTCATCCACTTTAGTGGCCCCATCAGCATCCAGCATTAAAAGTAATTCACCCCGTGAATGAAGCATTCCCTGTATTCCAATGCTTTCGCAAAAGCAAAAAGCTTCAGTCAATTGACATGAAAAATAAGGAGAATGTAATTTGGAAAAATAAATAAATATAGAGAACGTACATCCTCATAAATGATTTGTTTAGATTAGACTCACTTTTCTTATAGCTTCTCCCTTGCCATGATTCCTTCCAAGAAGAATAACCCTGACATTATCTACTTTGTATTTTCTCACAAAGTCAAAAGCTACTCTCTTTGTTCCATCGGCACTCCCATCATCGACAATTACAACCTATTCAAGGATTCAAGAATAAGCAAAATAAGAAAGCTAGACAGAATTCAGGTCCACTGTAATTTGTTTAATTGCAAAACTATATTAATATATAAAAGTATATATTCATCTTATCATGCTAAGCCTAAAACCGCCAAATGACGAAAGTTGCCTTAGTCTGTAAAAAGTATAGTAGAAATACTTCCTCATGGTGTCTAAACGAATTCAAATATGCATCAAAATGCAAGTAAAAGGAACTAAAGTAGTACCTCATAAGTAAATGATTGGTCCTTTGCCGCCCGTTGTTTAAGATAACTACAGAAACAGAACCAAGTATTATGATAATAATTAAATTTATAACCTTTGGCATTATTAATAGGTATAATACTAGTATTTAACTTCATCCGAGCTTTCTTACGAGAAATAATGTGTGATTTCTCAAATTTGCAAACCATGCGTGAATGCACAAATAGACAAATGATAATTTATTCCAGAAATTTAATAAGTTGTCTCGTATTGATTGCGTTATCATGACCTACTCTACGGACAATAACTCAAACTTCGCCCAACTCTTCACAGACCATAGACAGAATGAGCATAAATGAATATGACCAAAAAAATAAAAGTGAACATGACCAATCCAATTCATAATCAGGGTTTGATACTAGCTTTGAAACCAAATCCTCAAAAACCATTTTTTGGCAAGAGTAAAATAAATGAGTTAATTAGAGAATTATTACTTTGAGCTAATAAAATTTTATTAGTTAGATGGTCACTTGGCAACTTGTTTGCACTTTTGCAGGAATTTTGTTTTCCATATAAATATTTGAAACATGTCAGGAATTTAGTTCATGTATAAAGATGAAAGCCTAGATGCTGTCTTTTGAGAAAGCAGCAGCAATGTAAATGTTTTGGGCCAGCAATATTAGTGCGCGATAAATGAAGAACTTCTCTTTCTTTTAGTTTTTGACAAAATAAAATATGAAAAATGAAGACATGTACGGGTGAGATAACCAGTAGCATAACATTCATAATTATGATGTCCGGTTAACATTAAAATACCAATATTTAGATAGTTTCATTTATAGATACACAATAATTGATAGACTTTACCTCATTGTTTCATTTATAGATACACCATGATTGATACACCATTTATAGACTTTACCTCATTGTTTCATCAAGGGCTCCAGGAAGCCTGTGTTCTTCGTTAAAGGCAGGAATAATCAATGATATATACTTTTCTGCAGGATCAAAGATATAAGGACATTGAACCTGAAAAAAAATGT
>JAUMHB010000002.1:206918-220412 GCA_032359685.1 Pittosporum tobira
TTAAAAGGGAAAACAGGTCAGTGGATGGTAGGACACTACTACGACCCATCGACAACAAAATGATATTTTTCTCAGAAACTTTAATGTATATGGGCTCCTTTCGTCAATGTCACCTTCAGAGGATTATTATGTTATACGCCATTGGTCCAAATTTTTTATAATATATATTTTTTAAAAAGTAAAAATAAATTATTTACTTTATTTTTATTTTATTAAATATAATTTATTATTTTAATAGTATGCTTTATCACTTTAACTATTACTATATTATATAAAATAATATAACTTATTATTTTTATATTTAATTTTTAATAATATAAGAATAATTTATTTATAATTAAATATATTTTTTAATATACATAAAAAAAAAAAATGACTATTGTCAAAATTCCGGACTAGAGGAGTGTGATGCGATTTGGCAGTGGCAACCACCCAATGGCTAAAATTAATAAATAAATTGCAACGAGAAAATTGAAAGTAGAGAAAGCACAGAAATTATGGTAGATTTGACACTATCTTCAGATTAAAAAATTGGTCCTCGTGTAGGGTGTTTGGGTACTGCGTTTGGATTAGGGTATTGAATGAGATGATATCTCGTATAAATTTGAATTTATATTATTTTGTTTATCGTTAAATGTTATATAATATTAAATATTTTAAATTATTTATAAAAAATAAATTTATTTTATTAAAATTCTAATGAATAATTTATTCAGTTTTATCTTTGAAATTTATTTATTTTTTAAATTATTAACAAAGTACAATTTTATAAAATTCATGGATATTCTTATATTTAGGTCCTAATTAAGTTTTTATTACAAAAAATTAAAATTTTCAATGCATGAATTTTATTTTATGAAAATAGAAAAAAATATATTTATATTAATTTATTTTAAACAATAAATATAAAATATATTTTTAGTCTCATTTTTAGTTTGACAACACAATATCAAGAAATAAATTATTTTTCCCAAAAAACATAATTTGTCATAAAATATTTTACCATCAAATATTCGAAAAATATATTTCGTGTATGAAAAGAAGCCTTATGTCACGACCTTAGAGTTCTCAAAGTCGTGCACCATTCTAATACCAAACAAAGAACATATAATTTAATAATAAATAATCAACATTTTATTTATTTACATAAGACAATAAAATAAATCAATAATACATCATAAACGTCAAACTCTCACAAAAATCTAAGTCCACTCAAGTGTAGTTAGAAAAACAGTCCGTGACACTTAGCTGCACGATATTAGCGGTGCCTGATCGTTTCACATATCAATTGATGGCGATGATGGGCCATATGGAGCTTTCTTGAGCCCTAAAACATGTACAGTTCTATTATAGTCCCCCACAAGGACATCATGGGATTCAATTTCACAAGAATGGGCCTAGTAATCTGCTCCCTGGAGCCCACTATATCTGGCCCATTGAGAAAGACGACACAAATAATGACATCGATTAAATTTTACACCATTCATTCAAGAAATTATTATCTTATAATTTCTCCCAAGTCAAATAGTACATTGCTAATTATGAATTGACTGAAATGGTTATCTCTCAGTCCCAAATTCAGAGTTTATTATTCATAAGATTTATATTCTTGAATATAAATATGAAAATATAAGATATTTGTTGAGCTCTATTAAATTAATGTATGAAATTTTAGTATTTATGATATAAATTTGTTAAAATTTTCACATTTCAAAATTTGTACGTATTAATATTTTAAATATAGTTTACATAATTGATTTTAAGATTAGTCAAACTAAAATAAATTTACTTTAACTTTTAATTTTAAAATTTTACAATAATACTACATTAAAACGCATAAATATATTTAATTTTGGAACTCGTAATGTTTTTTTTCCTTCTTCCTATAGTGTGCTTAATTGACAAAATCTCATTCAACCTTCTGACTCAATTTGGAGACAAATTTAACATATTGTGCCATCTTTACTTGTATTTCGAAACTAAAGTGGGACTGTGATTTCTGAACAAAATTTATTACTTGTTTGGTTCAAATTATTGAAATTGATTATAATTTATTTTTAAAAATTATTATTTTTAAAATTAATTTTTTATTAATTTAAAATTTTTATAAGTTAAGTATAACAATATAATCAATTTATTTTTAAAAATTAGTCAATAAATATTTTTTTAACTTAAAAAAAATAAATTAAAAATTATTATAAAATAAATTGTCTCATAAATAATCTGAAACTTACAATTCTTAATTTTAGGACAACTGTTGAAGGGATTGGATAGTCGGGTAATCCCTGCTTGGTCGACATGCATGTAAGTCCATTTTGAGATTATTTTATTTTTCATTAGTCTTCAGCTCTAATTCTTCGTGAATAACGATAAAAACATTTTATGTTCTGTTCAAATATTAAATTTTGCATTTTACAGAAGTAACTGCCCTGCCTGTAGTAAAACAAAATTGCGTGGGGTATACTAATATTTCATGTGCACAATACGTGTGTAATAAAAATAATTATTTTTTTGAATCTATTTTAAATATGAGAAAATTTACCTTTTTTTTTAGGAAGAACAATAAAATAGAAAAACATGAGAAAAATAAAGAGAGAATTTTAAATAAAATTCTCCTTCTCTCTCCTGTTTGTAATAATAAATACTTCGTATATTTATTTTTTATTGCTTGCAAGGTGCTTTTAACTATTTTAGTATTAACTTTTTCAATTTTACTTAGCAAAGACACTAATAAAAGGTCGAGGAACTCTTCCTCCTGTTTTATAACATAGATATGTTATATTTTAAAATATTAGAATATTAGTAATTTTACAAAAAAAAAAATTATTTTTTAATATTTAAAATTACATTAATTAGATTTAATAAGTATGTAAGTATCTTGGAGTATATTACTATTTGAGGAAAGACGAATTTTCCAGAACTCAAATTATGCTAATTTGAAAGTGAAAATGTTTAAAATTAATTTTCAATTTATATGAATTAATTTAATTATATTCAATATAGATATAAGTATTTTGGAGTATTTGAATAATATTACTCTTTGAGGAAAAAAAAAAAAATTCAGAACTGAATTTATACTAATTTGAACGTGAAAATGTTTAAACTTCATTTTTAAAAAATAAATACTACTATTTCTTAATCACCCATATAGTTTAAAACCTTTCTATTCAAATTTAGGTAACTCTCCTTAATAAAGAAAGATACACGCGACAACGAATAAGCGTTTTTCCTTATTTCATAATGATTACTGTTTTGTCATTTCAAAATATTATTTTGTTTAAATTTATTTAATCCAATTACGTCGGCAGCATTGTATGAAAAAGCACCCGTGAGGTATTTTATATTTATATGTACAGTATATACAATTGGATAGTCAATATCATACCCTGGCTACAAATGGACCGGTATTATGTTGTTCATATTCTTCCAATATTTCTAACATCATTTTATGAATAAATTATTTTTGAATATCTTATTTTAATTCTCTAAGGTTGAGGGTTGGATTTGACATGTCTCATCAAATTTAAAAAAAAAAATGTGTCAAGTCTAAATTTTGAAATTTAACATAAATAAATGAAAAAAAAAAAATAACATGGTAACAGAAAAAAATAAATATATAATAGGTTTTGTGGTAGTAATTCCTAAATGGCTAAATCTCAATCAAAATGTCAAATGTTCACATTTTGCTTAAAAAAATAGAATAATACTCCACTAAAAAAGTGTGTGTGTGTTAATCGGATAATCAATAATAAATTATTTTACTGAAAGTCGAATTTGAAATTAATTGTTAGGCTTATATATAATGTGTCACCGAATAAATCAATTAGAAATCAAAATTGTTAGGCTTATATGTAATGTGTCACCGAATTTGGAGTGTATCATTTGCATTTATTTATCTACATTTAGGGGGGGCGGGGGAAATCTGATAATGAGATGCACAAAAATAAAATGAAACCTTTATTTCGGACTGAAGAAGTATATGCCTGCAAACGTGTCCAGGTTCTCGTCTCAAGTAATATCTTTTTTTTTCTTTTTTTTTTTAATTCTAAAATTTTGATAAAGACACTTAAAATAACGACTTCTCAGGTTATATAAATAAAGCGATTAGTGGGACACCTTGCCTTCCCCATGTACCTTAATTTTGCAATACTCAAACTTTACAAGTTGCTCTGAATCACAAAAAGTAACTCGCGGCAAATTCAAGGCATACGAGGTCCACGAAAAGACCAGCCTAGCTGCTGAAGTTTCAAGGAGTATCATAAAGTAGACTTGGAATTACTCATAATTAAAAAAAAAAAAAAAAAAAAATCACAAAAAATTATTTATGTTGATTTGGTTTTTAAACTTATTTTTTTTTGGTAATATGAGAATCTAAATCGATAATCCATGATCCTGTTTATCATAATTTATTTTAAAATATCTTAAATCTTATTTGATACTATAAATATGCTACAAATGGCAAAAAAAGAAAAAAAAAAATCAACAATTTTTTAAAAACAAACTAAACAAATTTTTGCACTCAACTTATAATTTATTTTAAATTAATTCAAACAAAAATGTAAAATTAATAATTTTAAATACTTCTTCTGTCCATAAAAGAATTAGTCTAGATATATTTTTTATTGTCAAAAAAAATTTACTTAATCTATCACTTTTAGTTTGTAATTATTTTTTTATATTCACTTTATATAACATCAAAATTCTTTTTTTTTTTTATCTCTCTATAATTATAAAATATATTATCTTTTAAAAAATTAATTTTATCAAAAAATATATTCTCTTTTAAAATTTTAATTTTTTTAATTTATATATATTTTATATTATATACATATATTTTTTTAGACGGACGGAGTATAAATTATAAGCAGATCACATAATTGGACAAAATAGGACCCGAAGACACTGGCTGTAGATCAAAGTTTACGGATTCAAGGTAGCGCAGGCTCGTTTTCCGTAACAGAGACTTGCAAGGTACAGTAGTTTATCTAGTAGCATTTTAGCGTTAATGATTAATATCTCGAAAAGGACTATCTAATTAAAATATTATTTAAATGTAAATAATTAATAATTTTTATTATAAATTATAATTTATTATATTAAATATAATTTAATAAAAATAATTTAATTTAATTTAATTTAATTTTATAATAAAAAAATATAACATAACTCTTAGGTTAATTTAAATTTCAAAGTTAAATCTTTGTTCTAAATTGATTCAATGTCAATTTTAAAAATTAAATGTGAGACGTCAGAGTGAAATCATTATCCCTAAAATTAAGCTACATATAACCATAGACTGGCATATACATTAATTTATACCGTCAATTATATTAATTTTACATAAAATATTTATAAAATTAAATGTGACGCGTCAGGGTGAAATCATTATCCTTAAATTAAGCTACAAGTAAGAGCAATAAATAGATATTTGGTAGTTGCCAAAATAAATGAAATTAAGGGTGAAGTAATTTAATTTTTACGTGTCCCACAATTATTCGAAGGGCGATCCAACGGCCGTCGTCGAAACGTACTGGATACGTGGTAAGATCAAGACGTCCATGTCATAATAACGTCTCTGTCTTCGTTACGCCGCGTGCCCCTGCTATACGACATTCGTAACCCGCATTGTTCTGAATACCGAAAGTACCCCTCCGGTTGAGACCAAACGGTCAGGCCCTCTTTCTCGACTCTTATCTTTATTTATTAGTTTAATATTTAATACAATTTATTTTAAAATAATTTAAAATTTATTTATTAATTAAAATAAATCATAAATTAAAAAATTATTTATTGATAAATATTTTTAAATAAATTGAAAATATAAATAATATTTAATTTATATTTTTTTAAATTAATAAAATAACTAATTTTAAGTTTATTAATTTTTGAAAATAAATTATAATATATTTTATTAATCAGAAACAAACAGAACCTTTAAGTTATAACTTGTAAAAATATTATAATTAATTAAATTTTTATATATAATTTATTTAAAATAATACAAGTAATTATTTTAAAAAATAATTATGAATTAATTAAATAAATTATGACAAAAAGAGTCAAAATAAAGTGAAAATTGAGAAAATAAGGAAATACTCTATCCGTCTTATTAAAATTATAATACTTGTATTTTTTGGAGGTTCTAAAAAAATTATAACTTTTTTTTAAAAAAAATTTAAGAATATAAATTGTTTAAATTATCATTATTTTATCAAATATGATCTATTATTTTAATTATTATTCTCATAATTAAAATTATAAATATTAATATTATAATCCATTATTTTAATTATTTAATTATTTTAATTATAATATTATTATTTTAATTATTATTTTAAAAAAATTATAATATAAAATATATTTTTTAAATCCTGAAAAAGTAAAATATTGTGAAAGATTTGGAATAGAGGAGTATTTCACATACTAAAAGACAAAGGAGAAAAGTAATCAAAGTCATCGAGGTGGGGCCCGCCTCTTATCTGCAACAAATCGTCCTTTTTGGTTTAGGACATTCAAGCCACTCCACAAGAAGCATGAAATGACCAAAAAGTTAATGACTACTTCAGCGACCAATCATGTAACATCATTAAGAGTGTTTTAATCATTTCATTAAATTTAAATTTTATAAAAATATAAATATTATATATAATTTAAGACATTATAAGAAAATACGATGTGAAATTTGTGGAAGAGAATGAGCATATTCTAATTGTATTGGCTAAATTAATTTAATGACCTGAGGTTATTTTTGGAAAACAGTTTTTTGAGTTTGCACATGCCCCGAACGTGAGTCAGTTTCAAAATTTTCCCGTATCACGAGGATTAAATCCAACAGGTTTGTTACTTACAGATGTGAGTCACCACGTCCTCATTTAAAATTACAAAGGCCATTTTTGGTATTTTCTTTCAGCACCAAAACGCGTCTTCTGTGAGCATGGTAGCCAAGTGACGTCAGACTAAATCTTCTAAACCGGGTTCAACACCTTACACGTACCCTCGAACCGGCCTAATCCACAACGCCACGTTCGATTCCAGCACGGCAAACGTAATCCTAGTCAGCATCACCCACCACTCCTTTAAAATCTCCATCCTCTGGTTCTCTCCTCTTTTGTCCTCAAGAAGCTACACTATAATCTCTCCGTCCTCTATATGCAATTATGCACTTTATCTTACCCGGCGTCATTTCACCTGAAAATATTTATTCAGGTCGTTGATAGGAGTCGTGTTGTGGTGACGTCGTGTTGTGGTAAACCCTAAGCTAAAGTGAACTTTGTAGGTAGCAGAGTTTTGAAGTTATTCCATGGTAAAAATGAATATAAAAATGATAAAAAGCTCGATAAAGGTATCAGTTTTCGCTTTATACTCGAAATTTTAGTAGATCCATTGAATTTTGGGATAATTCTCCTCGATTTTCGTATCAGTTCGTTTGTTGATCCAATGAGGAGTGATATTAGGTTGATAAGTCGTAGTATTTGATCCAATTTTGAGGTTTTTAGGGCTTTAGAGTTTTCAATTTTGTTAATTTGATCACACTAGTCTATCATGCCATTTCCGTCAAAGATTCAACCGATCGATTTCAACACTCCAGTAAAACCGGTTCCTTACGAACCGGTGAAGCAGCCGGTGGCGAAGTCACGGTTCAAGAGGCTTTTTGAGCGGCCGTTTGCGAGCGTTTTGAAGATGTCGGCGCCGGACAAGGTAGCCGCCAAAGACTTGTCGGATGAATTTGAGCCAAGTTCCGTTTGCTTGGCGAATATGGTTCAGAATTTCATTGAAGAGAGCAACGAGAAACAGCCACAGGCGAGGTGTTGCCGTAACAGGTGCAATTGCTTTAACGGCAATTGTAAGGATTGTTCAGACGACGAATTTGACTCCAATCACGCTCCACCAACTGATGCCTGCGAAATTCTCAAGGTATATATTGCTATATTCATAGCACCAATTGAGTTAATCACATCAGTTTGTTTTGTGTTATGTTTATTGAATTTAATTCTTTTTTTTTTTAAAAATAAAAAAAAAAAAAAAAAAAAAAAAACAGAGTTTGGTCCTTTGTTCAAGTGTTTCTGAAAGAAATCTGTTAGCGGACACTGCAGAAATCGTTGAGAAAAACAAAAACTGCAAAGGTAAAGACGATTTTTACAGAAAAATCCTCGTCGGTGGACTACGAGCTCTCGGATATGACGCTTCAATCTGCAAATCGCGTTGGGAAAAAGCTCCCTCATATCCCGCCGGTAATACATATAATAAATAAATAAATTCAATTTAGGTTTTCATTTTTTTAATTTAATTGCATATAAATTAATTAATTCAATAATTTATTAATTTTGTGAAAATTATGTAGGGGAATATGATTATGTGGATGTTGTCAAAGAAGGGGAGAGGTCGATAATCGACATTGATTTCAGATCAGAATTTGAAATAGCACGATCGACCAAGACCTACAAAGCCATCCTCCAAACACTGCCTCAGATTTTCGTCGGAAAACCGGACCGTCTTCAGAAGATAATAAATGTGGTTTCTGAGGCCGCGAAACAGAGCTTGAAGAAGAAAGGAATGCCCTTTCCGCCATGGCGCAAGGCGGAATATGTGAAAGCCAAATGGCTCTCTCCTTACACCCGAGCAGCACCAATTACACAATTAACAACACTAGCTACTACGGATTCCACTGTCATTGAAATGAAGCCTAACAACAAAAATCCTTTGATCGGGAAGAAGAAGAAGAAGAAGAAGAAGACTGATTCTGCTGAGACTGAGATTGATTTTAATGCTTCTCCGGTTGAGACCGATCATGGTGATGATCATGTTTTCAGTATGTCTGAAGATGAAGCATAAAGTTTTGATCTTTATTATCTTGATAAGAACATTTTTTAAAATCCCCTTTTTTGTTTTTGCGTCTGGGGAAGGTTTTCCGAGATTTTTAGTGGTACCGGAAAATCGAAAAATCAAGAAATAGTATTTTCTTATATGGGAGTAGAAGGAGCTTTTACTAGTATGTGGTAAGCATCTATGATGATCCCCTTATCTTTTTCATGTAAGGGTACCCAGGTTTTCTAATATGATGTGATATAGATCAATAAAATGCTTAAGAGTAGCAGCCTATGAATTTGTATATTTGTATTATGTTCAACTTCGAATATATTATTTGATTTTATTTTCTGAATATTTTATATGTCAAAGGGTGTGTTTATTTTCTGGAAGCTTTTTGCAGGTAGTAGATTTTAACGGGAGAAGATGAAAGGAGAAAAGGTAAATGGAGGACACCTGAATTGATAGACCATGAACAATCATATAATGCAAATAAATTGTGTAATTCTTAATTTAAAATGTGCATTTAAAGCTGTTTGATAATTGATAGAATTGTTTTCAGAAGAAGACAAGTTGAAGGGCCAATGGTTTCTCATATACTGGTCATATTATCTTCTTGGTGAAATGGTAAACAAAAGAATCTTTGGTTCACAGAAATATTCTTTAATTATTAAATTTTGTTTCTTTTTAAATAATCTTGTTTTCCTTTGGGCTTGATATCTTACTAGCGTTCTTTTGTGATAAATACTTAATATAGCAGATGTATTATATTATTAAGTTAACGTAATATCATATTATTCATATTATTTTATTTTATTTTAAAAATGTGTAAAATTTTAGTTGACCAATCATAAAAGAAAAAATTAAAAAAATAGTTATAATCTTTATATTTATCTTTTCAAAATAATAGAAGCGGAATGATATCAAACGTGATATATTCGTATATTAAATATTTATTTAATTATTTCCTTGTGTGATGGTAAGGAACGAGTAATAAACGAATCGAGTTTGAATTTAAAATTTAAAATAAATTAAAAAATTGTTTATTTTTAAAATTAAATTTATTTAAAACTTTTATTTTTAAAATTTTAATAATTAAAAAAATTTAATAAAATATTCATTAAAATTTGAACAATATTAAAATTTTATATTATTTATAAAAAAATTTAATTTAATTTATTACAAATTTTATAAAAAAATAATTTAATTAAAACCAACTCGTTCAACACCCATAAGTGGGTAGATAATTCCATGCGTCAAGAGGAAGTTTGGATTTATAATACCCGAACCGTGAGTGAGACGTGACAACTGTGAATATAATAATTTTAATTAATAAATAATTTTATTTCTTGATTTTGCGGGTGAGAAAGGGGTGGGCGAAGGGAGTGAGGGGGACCGTATTTTTAAATTTCAATTATGCCAGAGCCTTTATACAGTATATTAATTTGATATAATTCGAATTAAATTAGCTGATACAACTAAAAATACGAACACCAATTAAAAAAGAAAAAAGAAAAAAAAGGCAACTTTCAGACTCCACTCAGATTCTGTATATGAAAAAAAGGAGCAACCGACTGCCACTGCAGAGCCTCGTACCGATGTAGGTCCACCAGAAGGGTATTTTTTGGAAATTGAAATAATGAATTTTTTAGTTAAATAAATAATTAATTAAAAGTAGCTTCTGAAATTGGTGTATTTATTAATATACACAAACACATACAATCATTGCGAGCTTAAAATAATTTATACCGAAGGTTGTTATTTATTGAAAATTTGAGAGGTTGCTGTGCATTTGCTTCGCAGTCTTTATCCGTTTGGAGTTTTGGTCAATTACTACCCGACATTTTTCAAAAATCCGACAAATAAGATTAGCCTATTTTTTGAGGTGTGGGATCAAATTTGCAGCAATAGATATACTAGATAATAATAAATATTTTATCCGTTTTACTAAAATTATAATTGTTTAATTTTTTTATTAATATTAAATAATATATTTAATTATAAATAAATTATCTAAATTATTTTTAATAATCTTATAATTTAAATAATAAAATAGTTGTTAAAGTAATGTAATATAGTAGTAATAGTAATATTATAATTTCAAATATTAAAATAATAATTAAAGTAAATAATCATAATATTGAAATAGTAGATGAAATAGTGGGTCATAAATGTGAGAGTAATAAATATAGTAGAGAGTTATATTTGATAAAGTAATAATTATTTAAAAAAATTACATTATTAAATTTTTTTAAAAATAAAATGTTACAATTTTAATAGGACGTTCAAAAAAAAAAGAAAATGTTATAATTTTAAATGGACAGAATGAGTATAAGAATAAAGAAGATTGTGTTATTATTTTTTTTAAACTAATATCAATAAATAAATATACGAATAAGGAAGCTAATATAATTAACACATGCCAAAACCTTACCGGAATATGGTATAGTTAATAGTTTATGAAAGCAACGTCCCTCCAACTTTAGTTCATCTTTTTATTGTAGCAGATATATTTGTTCATCTTTTTTCTAACAAAAATACTCGATAATTATATATTATTAAAGTGGATATCAGTTTGTTTTATATTATAATATTGCATATATTTTTTATATGTCTAACCAACTGACTATACAAATAAGATGATATAATTATTTTTTATTCACAAATAAATTCATAAAAAATATATTGTGTGAGACACAAACTTATTTTTTAATAGTGTTTGAAACTCACCAAATTGTCGATCATTAAGGAGGATTACCTCCACATTCAGTGCCTGCTGTTCTTGGCGTAGTCCCTGGAGTCCATATGAGTTAGGAGTAGAGGCAACCCGTGCACTATCCATTTGTAATTTTAATTTAATTTTAAATTTTTGTTCGAGATAAATTTAAAACTGTAAACTCAAAATTTTTAAATTTAAATTTAGTCTAATAAATATAATATTTTAATGTACTTGAGTTTCATAATAATAATTAAACTTTTCGAACCTTAAATTTTAAATTTTTATATCACATGCTACAAAACTCGTAGTCAAATACTATGACCACACCTCACAAACAAAAGACAACCCAGTGAGCATGAGCTAAATTATGAAACAAGTATTAAGAATAATTTAACATAAATAAGCATAATTTCTGACGAATCCAGCCTTTTCAGTAACATTTTAGCCGGCTAGTAGAACAGGTCAATCATTTTGTCACCAAAGTGACCATGGTTATATGTAATGTAGAGGAGAAGGGAATAAAGGTCCATAAAATTAAATATTACTTCATGTGACACACAATTTTTTTTGATACGCAGAGTCTTTTTTCATCTATTTTTGTTTTTTAATTTTTAGTTTTTTTTCTTCGGACTCCGTCAACTTTTTTATATTATTTTTCTCCCCTCATTTTTTTTCTCGTCTCGTTTCCTTCTCTAGTTTTGCATAATGGCGTCAGAATCGATGCAAAGGAAGACTGTTGTTTGTTTCTGGTATGAGAAAAATAAATAATTAAGAATTTTCGATGTATATCAAAAAAATAATGACCGATGAGGCTCTTCCGGTTGAAAAGAAAATGACAAAATGATATTAAAAATTGACTTTTTAAAAAATTATGGCGCATACAGGGGAAAGGATAGAAAGTTGGTCGGCGCGGTGAATTTACCAATTGGCATCATTTGATAATTGCTTTTGCAACAGTAATATATTTATTCCACTCCAAAAATAAAAAATAAAAAATTAATGTATTTATTTGCAGTATAATGAATCAAATATTTTATTTCCCTGGTAAAAACAGTTTCTGTCAAGGCAAGAGAATATTTTTCAGACGTGGCTGAAAGGAATAGGCTTTTTGTTTGTGGTCCAATGCGTAAAGGTGAATTCCGGATTCGACTAGGGGTTAATTCTTTCATACGGTTCGGCCTGGTGGGTCAGCTGAATTATTGAAGCCCAAACTGTTGAACCCTAAATCCCACACTACCTACAGAATTGGGATTACTTTTGGTGGTTTGTAGGGAGTACAGATAAAGCCCAGAAGCTGCTTTCTGACTGCGGCCCTTTATCAGATGGAAATGGATAAGTAAAAGTCATATATTGCTTTGTAACTCCTTTTTTACGTCCCTTTGATATATATTAAGGACATAAAAATAATATCCAATATTTTAAATATTTTTCTTCTAAAAAATTGACGTTACTTTTTTTATCAAGTTTTTATAGTAACAAATCTTGGTTTCCAAAATTATGAACCAAAAAATTTATTAATAAATATTAGGGAGAGATGGATAAACTTGAAATCTTAATAACCTTATCACCAAACCATTCCTTTTAATCTATTAAAAAGAAAATGAACACAAAAAATTATGATTTATGACATAGTATTTTTTATTTGGAATGTAGACCAAATATTGTATATACCTCACCATCTTAATTGGGGCTTGCATGTAATTTACCACGATAATTAATTTTTTTAAAATGATTTATCTTTCAATACATACAAGGACTCAAGGTATTAAATTAAATTGTAATTATAAAAATTATTCAAGTAATATTTAGTATTTATATTGTGGGTCTTTACTCTATCAATATAAAATTCGTAAATATGAATATATAACTCCAACATAAATAAATAAATAAATAAAACTTATTTCTCATGACTCTCCTAAGGCTATGTCGGTGTGTGAATCCATCATTATTACTGGTAGTAATTTTATTTT